>QLOO01008158.1:0-13984 GCA_003313855.1 Suillus sp. MG131
CGCACCAAGCGTGGCTTCAATCCCAGCTGAACGACCACCGTGCTTGACAAAAACCTCAGGCCTCAGGAATGGTTTTGGGCCATATTTTTAATATTCCTGCTATCTGCTGCAGTGAAAAACTCAGTAAAGTAAGATAGAAGAAGGAAGAAAGAATTGAAGCGACGAAAAGAGTTGAACGATTGTGCAGAGAAGAGTCGGAAGATAACAGGTATGCTGCCAGCCCTAAATAAATGTAAAGTCAAACTATACTCAGATCCACCACAAGCTTGCCAAACAAATTCTTCCCCTCTCCCTGCTCACCACTAGTTTATGGCCCAGTCCTTAACAATGGGTCCTCCTCTCTCACCACGGGAAACACGACGTTCAGGAAGACGTTCTGCTCCATCTGCTTCAGCTAGTACTTCTAAATCTCCAGACTCCCCGGCCTCTGAGTCCCTCCCCCGAACAAAGGAGCCCATCACACGTCCTGCCATACTTTCCAACAGCAACAACAACCGTACAAAACGTTTGAAGCAAGAGGATCCCGAAGAACCTGTCCCTACCAAGAACGCTCATACCAATGGCACCAACTCCAGCCATGGGAACTCAAACGGGCGCGCAAAGCGCAAGGCCAACGGCAAGGAGAAAAACCCAACATCCACTGACCAGTTGATCGAATCAGCTTCCACTAAACTCAGCAACTCTAATACCGGAAGCGCCGCAGACCCTCAGGACGATGACCCAGAAGAACAGGGTATCACGCGCTGCATATGTGGCCAGAATGGTATGTTATCTTCGACTATATATCGATCATTCTCTCACTTTTCGACAGAGGAAGATGCCGATGCAGGAGAGTTCATGGTCCAGTGTGAAACCTGCAATGTCTGGCAGCATGGCCTGTGCATGGGGTACCAGCACGAAGCAGATCTCCAGGACGAATACCACTGTGAACAATGCAAACCTGAGCGCCATCAGGACCTTCTGAAGTAAGCTGTTTTCGACTCCTTGTTCACTATCTTGTTTTGACTAGTTTCATTTCCTCAGGAGATTAGCCAAAAAACCTCGCCAATCATCTGCCAACTCACACCACACTGCTTCGCGTCTGTCACGATCACATTCTCCAACACACCTCTTGAAACCACCTAAACGAAGGAACACGATGAACAGCCGTGACGCGGCGTTTGACGAGAGCTTAAAAGAGATCATCGAAGCGACGGCAGCAGAAGCTGCAGCTGCGACAGAACCGCATCCCGCTCAAACAAATGGGAGTGTCAATGGTCAGGCTGAAAGCCACGAAGATCAAGATTCAAACAGTCGCAAAAAGCGCAAGCGTACAGAGGACGACGTGTCAGTATTCCTGCTATATTCATGTAGTTTTGTTTGTTTGACGTCATCACACAGTCTGCCCAAGAAACGTACACGATCAGCCTCGACTGCCTCTAATCATCAGCCAGAAGTAGTTACAGCCGTGCCAGAGGAGATACCAGCTCCTCCAGCTAAAAAAGCAGGTGGCAGCGCGAAGTCCGGCAACCGCAATCGAAGAGGTGGTGGATCGCGAAAGACAGCAGTCGTTAATCAAGATGCAGTCGTTGCTGCTGAAGGCGAAGAAGGTATGTCAGTAGCAATTCGGTGACCAGGATAAAACTCACGTGACTTAATGAAATTCAAGTTGCCGGTCCCAGTAAGCGACCTACGGCAAGCCTCCGGAACAAAGCAAACCCAACACCCAAAAGACCACCACCATCTTCTCACGCTGGGAGTGTACCAAGTGACCCCACTAGACGCGCCGGTGGAGTCGCAGTTGCCAGTTCAGAGAACTCTCGCGCATATCGCAATTCCCATGCTTATGCTGTCTCGCAACAATCAATGTTTACGTCATGGAACTTGCCAGACTATCTTGCCCATCTGGAACCTATGCTACCGACAGACACGCCCCGTCCCCTAGAAGTCCGCGCTTCGGGAATTGGGCCCAGAGAGTCGGTCGATCGGACCATGGAGAGGGGCGTGAAGGTCAAATGGCCAAGTAAACGAATGAGTGTCGGAGATATGAACAAGCGCGTGCGCGCATTGGTAGAGTGGGTGGGAAGGGAACAAGCTGGGGCGCTTGACCGCGGGCGTCGAAGGGATGCCCTGGAGAAGGCGCTGAGGGCGGTGAAAGCGCAGGCTATCAATTCCACAAATCCCTCACCTCATGATGATCGTGAAGTCGGTGGAGGGGACACCGTGGGCTCACCTATGGTTTTAGACGGTACCGCCACCATCTCTGTCGACGGGTCCTCGGACACCAGTTATGGGAATGCATCAGCGCCATCGACGATGAAGATGATGGAGGAGCTGATGGAGGAACTGATAAGCTTCCAGGAGAGGTTTGGTCCGGGTGTAAAGACAAGGGAGCGGGAACGAAGAATGGTGTCAGGATAATCATGGACTTGATATTAATCTTTAATGTACCCCTCCCATCACGCTTGACCACTTCCTGACCACTTCATTAGCATATCTTTGTATTATTGTGATACGGCACCAACTCTTGCATCCAACCCCCACAGTGTCGCACGAGTTCTGTGACATGCTGTACCCTGAGGAGACCATGTGTTGACATCCCACATTGAAGCTGCTATATACTTATGAACAGTTACTTGACGTGATATACAACGAAACATTAACGGTACTTGAGTCTTGGAAATATGAGCTCGGCACTTGTAGAGAACTTCATTCGGACGTCTTATGTAAATGAGTCAGTATCAAAGACCTTACGATACTGATACAAATTGCAACAATGAAAAAAAGCACAATAAGCTATCGCTGAGCTGAACCCAGCTGCGAATTTGTGGAGGAAAGCATCATAGAGCACGATGCATGAGCACTTGAGCCAGGCCCATCAGTCGCACTGAATTCACTGAACCAGTCTTGACCTGCATGCACGTGATACCGATAAATTAAATTACCTAATTCGGAACGGAGAAATCGCACGCGCTCTGCAGGTCATTGCTGCGTACGACGTCCGCGACCATCAAATATTAGGCGTCGATGTCATCAGCATCGGTACATTCTGCCAGCGGCGAGGAAACTTCACGCGCTCTCGACCTTGGACAGTCGCCGACGTTTTCCGGCAATGAAGAGGAAGTAGAAGACGATCAAGCAGGAGACTACTCCACGCGAATGGAGGAATTGCTCGACGACGACGACGACGAGCATGGTGGCGCAGAAACGGAAGGAGATGATGGCGGCTTTGTCTATGACGGTGTAGACGCTGATCAGGTCACAGGGGACAACTATCGAGACCAGTTGCGAGACGTTCTCGGGCCTGAAGATTCATACGATGAATCTGAGGAACAGGAAGTGGAGCAGGCGCTTTTGCAGGAAAGCAATAGTGCTTCCAATGACCTGCCTCGTGATGTGCCAGTAAGCCGTGGCACGCCTCATGGCCTAGACACGTACTCATGCATGTGCAGCGTGTTAATATTCAGTTGGACGTCAGCGCTTCAACACCCGTTTCCTTAGCTATGTCTTCTCTCCCACATAGCAGAGTAGGGTCTCCTGCGCCGAACGGCCCCTTCTTACCATTTCCAAAACCATTCCTACACCCAAACGTCTCCCGACTTCGCTCCTTTACGCCAAAGGGCACCCCTACTTCCAGCACTGGATCACCTCATGCTCAAGCTATAAATAGTTTCTCCCCATCTTCATCCCATTTTTCAGAGATTTCGCGGACATCGTCTCCTTCAACGGGCAATAATGGACTTCTGATAGGCCAGGAGAGAGAAGTGGTTCGATGGTCGTCACTCCGGAGCGCAGGGTCCCATCTCTACAGCCAGAACCCCGCAAATGCGTCAAGTGTCCTAGGGGATCCTAGTACGGGAGCTCCCATGGTCCTGGCTGCCAATGGGTTTATCTGCGTTGGGACAGACAAGGGCCGCATATTCGTTTTCGATTTTAAGCAAACATTGAAGTGCATATGCGGTAGTGACGTATCTGGTAACTTCAAACCTGTTGAACCGACATTGATCATCTAATCAACCACATTCAGGATCAACTTTTGGGCCCGTCTCTGCGGTCGCGCTATCAAATGACCATACATTTGTCGCGTCTGGACACACTACGGGTTACATCCAACTTTTCAACTTGAAAAACCCTGAGGTCGCAGCTCGGACCGTGACACCTGTTACTCTTGCCGCCGTCACGTCTGGCCGACAGGAAGGGCATCTTCCGGGCTCCCGTATCATCAGCATATCATTCGTGGCTGGCCGTCATACAGCTGTGGTCTCTGCTGATGAGCACGGCCTGTCTTTTTATCATAGCCTTGGCAAAGTCCTATTTGTGGAGGCATCAGACACAATACGCATTTTCGGAAATTATCATGGGGAGGTTGCTCCCGAAGCTAGTATATCTGGTCATCCCGCAGACCCACTTTCCCAACAGAACGCACTCGATCGCCCTTCCTTTCGCCGCAGAAGACGACCACGCAATACTGTCCTAGCAATGAGCACTCTTCCGCTGGGACCTCTTCCACATCCCACCGATGCATATCAGATTGCTACTTTACTGACACCCACAAAACTCGTTGTCGTGGGCTTGAAGCCTACTCCGAAGACATGGCTGAAAATTATGCGAGATGAGGAACAGTTGTCATCCCCCACTTATCGAAGGAGAGGATGTCTTGCGTGGTTCCCTAGCGTCCAAGATAGTTCTTCGGAGAAATCGGACAAGGCAGTGGGCATGAAGAGCGGAAAACAACCACGACGCATGCCAACTCATCCTGTCCTCTCGTACTCATGGGGGAGTCACATATATCTATTACGTGTACATGAACAGAAGATCAAACAGACCGTGTCAAACAGCCGCACAGGGAAAACGAGCGAAATAGAAGTTGGCACGCTGGTGTTCGAGGAGGCGGGAAAGTGGATGATGGATGATGCTGTCCTTGCCATCCAGTGGCTTAATGTCAATGTAAGTTCGTACCAATATAATGCGTCAGTTCTCATGCTTCTTTTCGATAGCAAATGGCCATATTTACTGCGAGTGCCTTGAGTATCTATGACGTACATGGCATGAAAATGATTGAAGCCATTCGATTTGACTCTTCTTCTCTGGTATCGCCTTCGCTAGGCTTTACGGGAAATGGTTCGATATCATACTCGGAATCTGTAGGAGATATTGCCCACAGTATTCGGGCCTACAAAGGAAAACTCTTCCTTCTGGTGAGAGCTTAGCATTCCTTTCATATGGAAGCCAATAAAGAACTGACACCTTTGTCAGGGTCGACAGGAATTGTTTGTTGGTACCTTGCTTAGCTGGGCTGACAGGATCCTGTCCTTCGTTGAACAGGGTGATTTTCTCAGTGCCATCGATCTGACCCGGACGTACTATACAGGCGAAGCTCCTGGCAACCGTAATGGTCTTCCTGAAGATCCAGAAGAACGTCAGATCGTAATCGCTGATAAAATCCATGACCTGATGGTGGCGTCCTCCCGTTATGCATTTTCTGAAGACCGCATGACAGATGGCACACACGTGTCACTTGATGGACGGGGCGTCGATCGCACCTCGCTCTTTGAAGATCTGGTAGCAACATGTGCCCGTGCTTGTATTGCTTTGAATGACTTTGACTTCTTATTTGAAGAGTTATTCCAGCAGTACGAAAACTCTGGCATCCACCGGATGTTCCTCCATCAACTTGAACCTTTTGTCTTGAATGGTAGCATCCCTTCAGTGCCTCCTCGCATCACACAGCGACTCGTGGCGCTACACGAAGAGGACGGACATCCAGATCTCGCAGAACGTATTATCTGGCACATCGAGCCATCCTGCTTGGACATCAACCAAGCCATCAATCTCTGTCGAACTCACCAACTATGGGATGCGTTGGTTTATGTGTACACTCGTGCACTACGAGATTATGTCTCTCCTATCGTCGAATTTCTTGCCCTTATCCGTAGCCTACAACACAACCCAGCGCCTACGGATACCGTTATCAAGAATGCCTATAAGATCTTTTCTTATTTGGCGACCGTGCTGTGTGGGCAAATCTATCCAAGCCAGGAGCCTATGGAGCCAGAGGAGGCTTCATCCGCCAAAAGAGATGTGTACTCGTTCGTTTTTTGCGGACATTCCACTACCTGGCCCGCTGAAGGAGGAAATCTGGTTTTGACATCCCAAGACGAGAGCGGTATGGAGCCAACATATCCCTATGCTCGATTCTTACTTCGCTTCGATGCTGAATCGTTCTTGCATTGCTTGGACATGGCGTTTGAGGACTCGTATCTACACGACTTCTCCGACATGAGTCGGCTTATGATAGTGAGGATTCTACTGGATATCATGTCCAGTGAAGATCTCTCACCATCCGATGCCACTTTTATGAACATCTTTATTGCACGGAACGTCCCGAAGTACCCCCACCATATTGAAGTCCCACCCAGTGTCCTTCATAATATTCTTACCGCACTCGCCACACAGCCTGAAGTAGAAACTCGAGAGGACCGTCAGCTCGCGGCAGAGTATCTCCTGTCAGTTTACACCCCCCATGATGGAGATCGAGTTCTTCAACTCTTTGAAGATGCTGGGTTTTATCGCATCTTACGTAGTCGGTACCGCCACGAGCGACGCTGGGGTTCCCTCCTCACTGCGTTCCTTCATGATCCCGAGCTCCACCCTTCAGAAATATTCAGCGGTTTGGAAGACGCCATTGCCAGTTCAGCAAGAGACAACAAAAAGCAGGTTCCTGGCAATGTCATCAATGTTCTCACCACTTCACTGGATCAACTCTTACAAGCCGACGTTCTTGCAACTGCGTCTCTTCTAGACAAGCATGCCCCTCAGCTCCACGAGACGGCACTTGAGAGACCCCCCTTGTCGGACGATCATGACCAATTCATCTACCTCAACCACCTGGTCCCTGATAGTGAATATGATCAATATTCTACCACTCCCAGTTCCCCGAATCATATCAACAGCCGACTTGGCCATCGCTTCATCAGCTTGCAGTGTCGCTTCGCTCCTTCTGGTGTCATATCCGTCCTTAAGCGTTTGCAAGATGGTATTGACTGGCCGACGGCGTTGAGTATATGTGAGGAGGCAGGAGCGTATGATGCTGTCATATGGGCCGTGAATTACAGGGGGCAGCCACGGGAAGCCCTTTCAAAGGCCGACGTATTTGAGAAGCAGCTCATGCTAGATCTTGCGCGCATGCTAGCCTCTCCAGCTCCTGGCTCTACGGACTCAGTCAACAAATACTTGAATGACCTGCAAGCTATTGGACGGCGCGGCATATCTATTTGCATGGAACATTCCAGCTCATCATCTCCTGCAGAAGTTCCTCTCGAGGATATTTGGTACCAGCTTCTGGGCAGCCAGATTCATACTGTGCAAACCCTCTCGGCATGCTGTTCCACTGGCAAAGGTAGCGACGCAGGGCTTGAGGGTGAAGTGTTGTCGACTTTGCGGGCTATCGTCCAAGAGACGTTTGCGTCTTTGGTTTCTGTAAGCTCGACCCAAGCAGTATCGTTTCCTCGACTGTTCAAGCGTTTGGTGGATCCTGCTATCCACTCCGGCACGACGGGCATCCTATATACGGAGTTCCGCGCGATTCTGACTGGCATGCTTGAATCGTACCGAACCGATGGAGACATGTTGATCATTTCGAAACATCTCATTGACCGGGATGTCTTCGATTCCATGGAACTATACGCAAAAGAGAAAATGCGTGGTTGGGCCCCATCATGTGGTGTATGTTCATCATGCGGTCAGGCTTTACTTCCCACTCAGGCAGATGCCGAGAGCGTTCAGATTAGACTTTCACGGACAGGGACTATATACCATCTCAGATGCTCAGCTTTGGATTCCTAATGGCACGTTTGTACCTGATATATAATCTTGCTACTGCAATCAAATAGTAATTGAAAACATTGCTCCCAGTCAAGGTATATATTATGGGTAAGTGTCAGAGATCGCCGTCAACCAATTCAGCTTGAACCATTTGATCCAGGACTTTAAAGCTGTCCAAGGACTGCATGTCGACCCCTAGGGCTTCGCCTTCTGTCTTGAACGCTTTGACGTCCAGTATCATCTGCGCACGGATGCGTTCTTCATCCTTTCCGTCATCTTTTCCAGCAGTAGCAGATCCGAAGATAGATAACGTCGACTTTTTACCCTTCTTCAGTCGTCGTAGAGATTCCTCAGTCTTTTTCATCGCAGTCAAGTACTGTATATACCTTTGATACCAAGTCAATATCATGTTAATCGCACCGGAAGAACATACGAACCGCTGGCAGACGCTTTCGACTACATCAGTTGAAACAGTCTTCAACAATTCCTCCTTAAGTCGTTCCCCAGGTCCACCGACAGCCCCGATTCCAAAGAAGATCCTTATTGGGCGGAGGATGGTGGGTGCAAAGTAACTTGGTTCGGAGGGTAGTCGTTTGTTGGACATCGCTCTAAACTGCGAAGGAATAGATCGAACTGGCAACAGGGCATCGCAACACCGCCTGGATAATATGGCTGTGGCCTGACTGCACAAAGATGTAGAAAGAGCACTGAGCTCCACCAGTTGAGTTCTCAGAGCGACTGCAAATGTTGAGTTGAGCAGTGAAGACGGACGGCATTTAGGCTAACCTTCTAGCACCTCGTCCGCCGTATCGTCTTCTGTAGATGTGTCGGGAAGCATCATGCTGATCTCTTCTCTCCACAATCGCAAGACCTGGCTCGTCATCGCCCGAATATCAACGAGAGCTGTCGCAAACTGCCTTAGTAAAATCTCGTCAGCAGCAGTGCTTTCAATAGTCGCTTCTGGCGTGAGCCCAGGTGTTGAAGATCTTGGAAGATTGGCAATTGCTGAGGTCTATAGAAGGTTAACGAATGCTCTGGCATGCATCAAAACACGTACCTTCTCATTCGTAATGTTAGTAGCAGGTTTGACTGGAGACCCTCCTGCAGGTGGCAGTGCGCTTTCTAACCATTCGCGGTATCGGCTGAGGAGCTAGAAACAGTTCACCTCAACGCCTGATAACCAATACAGAGGAAGTACCTGAAGAGTAAATTTCCAGAAGCGATGCGCAAGGTCGGGAATGTACCCTTCCGCACTCCAGCACGAAGCAATTGCAGCGAAAACATCGGCAGCCTGTGCCGTTAAAAACACATCGTGCCCTTGACAATGGTTAGCTATGGAAATATACTAAGTCAATGGTAATTCACCAGGAGTAAAGTCTGGTGCTTCAGGATCCAGGATTCTCGACGACAACGTTTCTTCCAGCTTTGTGATGACTTCTTTCCACCGCAGCTGGAAATATACAGGGAGCTGCCAACGTCGTTGAAACGCAATAAAAATCGGATGGGAACGCATGTTTTGCACAGAATGTGTGGAGGGAGCCAAAAACTCGAGAGAACGAATGAAGGCCTGCGTTGTAGAATGATGCTACAACCAAAAACTGACAGTCAAGGAATCACGAAACAAGATCCTATAGAACCTTACCTTGCGGAACTCGTTTGGGTTTCCTGGCGCAAATACAACAGTGCCAAGTTCGTCCATTATTGCCCTGCCAATTTCTGCCCATACCACATTAGTCATAATCTCGAAGCCACCCGCAAAAGCATGTTGTGCATCTCCCAGGTCATGGTTCCCCAATGCTGTACTTGATTGTGAGTTGGTCGTACCCGCCTTGAGGGAAACTCGTTCGGCAATCTCCATGATGCGCCCAAAATCTCGCTCAATAAAGCGAAGAATCTGGTTGTACAATTTTGCAAGCGCATCATCAGATTCGTCAAGCAAGTGCACCGGTCCAGAAACATGTGAAGCTTCAAAGGGATTTTGTTTAGTGGCGAATGCAGTGAATGGGGTATATGGAGTACGGGGCAACAGCGCGCTCCCGCGTGATTCAGTGCGGGTAGAGAGCGCGGTAGGAAGTGGAGTGTGTGGTAATACTGGTGAGAGCGGTGCATCCAGCGCATCAGAAAAGATAGTCTAGATACAAAGATGAGCAACTTCTGTCTGAGAAAGAGGGTAGTACGTATCCCATACTTTCTTGATAAAGGCCTGCATTACGTCTCTCCGCATGATCTCTTCAGCAACTTTCCAAAGGTGTAGTGAATCGTAAATCCTTAGGCATTCAGTTAAATCAACATAGAGTTTAGCTCGTTCCTGGTCTAAAACTTTTCCTGTTTTGATGTCCGTCAGGGAGCTCAGAATCGCAGAGAAAACATGGTCTAGATCTGATGTGAGAGTTGATTGTATGCGGTCAATTCGCTGAGCCAAATTAAAAAGACTCTATCAGAACCGCACTGCGAAAGAAAGGTCACGACAAACCCATCGTATTTCATCCACAAAAGCACAATTTTCTTCTTTTGCCTTCTCGATGTGATATAGAAGTTGAGTGTACTCAGCAGTGACTCTGGAAAGGTGCTTAGCACGCTTGCCTTGACTCCTAGAACTCTATTAGATCGTTTACACCAGCAAAAGAAACATGAATACTTGGCATCGATAGGTTGTCCTGCAGAGGCCGGAAGATGGAATTGATAACTAGTGTCGTGACTTTCAAGTGGTGACGTAGTAACTTGAGAGATGAGAAGAAGACTTTCAAGTCTGGTCACAGACTCTGATATCTTAAGTAAGAGATGTAGAAGTGCCTGAAAGCCAACGCTTCAGTTAGAATTTGGACCCCATAGATCGAGTATGAACCTTCTCCTCGCGTAAGTGGGTGCGGGCATCGAGCGTCTTTTGAATGCTATCTTGCGTAGCCTGGAGGCCAGCTCGCGACTCCTTGCATATCGAATTAATGGGATGATATAACACACGGAGTAGTGATAATGCTCACCAAGATGCGTTTCCGTAAGTCGTCGAGAGGCAGCTTGAGTTTCTCCAATCTCGAGCCTTCGCCTCTCAGGTCTGTACTTAGACTGATGAATGCCTCGTAGTCATCATTGATGAGTAACACCAACTCCTCCTTCAACGAGGTAAGGTAGTCTCTAAGCTCTGAGCGCAAGTCTTGTAGAGATGTGTGTGATCGAGAGAGCAGAAACTCTTCGACATTAAACACCTCCGCAGTTAGATGAGGATTGTCATGCGATAGTGGGACATAAATTGGCAGCTCCGTCAAGGCAGTAGTTCGGGGAGTATAGCTAGACCCTGCGAGCTCACGCGCAGCGAGCTCTTCTGCTAACCGTTCCAACTCATAAGGGTCAGGAGATTTTGTACCAGCTTGGGAGACGCGCGAAGACATGTATGTGGTCGGTCAGCGCGTACTACAGCGCGATTCCACCAGAGTGGTCATAAGGTATATATGAATTATATGGTAAGAGTAGTACTGCTAATTGCGATAACTTAAGGTCAACAACCATAAATATGCTTACAGCAGAATTTGTCAGTATCAAAGTCAGTGTCATTTACTTGGTGCTTTGGGTGTAGGTATGCAACCAGTATCCGCAGAATAATCCCATAGTGTGTGAGTGTGTGTCTGTTTATCGCGCCCTGGGTGGCAATACCCATCATGGGCAGGTCGTGGGTTTATCACGACTTCTCCTCCAATTCGCTGAGAAATGCTAGCCACGTCTTCTTGTCAATTACGCCTTCATCTGAAAAGTGCAACTTCAGCAACATCAAAGGGAGTTAATAAATATTCGCACAGTCACCATCAGTGTCCGTCACTATGACATAACGGGCACCAAGCTTCACGAAGAATTGGTGAAGGAGCTCCAAAGGCGAGTTGGACTGAATCATTAATGGCGCCTATATCTATTTGAGTACATGTACGCCATAAAATCAAACGAAAGATGTATACCTGGTCCATGTATATGCTGAAGTCGAATGGATCGCCTTCATTCTGCCTTGGCTCTTCCACCCAAGACGAATATGAAGTACCCAGTTCCTCATGCGAATAGGTAGTATGGAAGCGAACCTCCTCGGTTGCTGCATCCGCTACGATGGCTAGATTTTTGGTTAGGTGATGTTTGTATAGAAAAACGAGGGTATCTACTGAGAGCATGCTCTAGTTCGCTAGCACCAATGTAGCCAACCATGCGCACACCATCTTCGTCGCGACTTGGCCTGAGAATAGGGAAACCACCGTCATCATGCTCAGCATTCAGAAGTGATTGCAATTGGTCTCGAAGACTTTGAACGGTATTGTGTCGGTCAACCCTGATCACGTCCACATCTCGATCGGTCTAGAAGTGATACTAAGTTAGATCTCAACAATGAGTACAATACCCTTACCACTTCCTTAATGGACAAATTTGACCACAAGTATTCATGTTTAGCATCTAGGTACGGAAGTTGAGATAACCTGTGAAAAGTGTCAGGAGCACCGGTGGAGTTCGGATTAGTTTCTCACTCAATGACCAGGTCATAAATTCCCTTAGGTTCCAGGGCATCGGCTACAGTTTTGGCAACAAGAACAGACAGCATGACAGGGACAGCATACGTGAGCGTATCGGTCAGCTCGAACATGATGACCGCCAATGACACCGTTGTTCTCTAAAGATCTAGAGTCAACTTCGTGGCACCGAGGACTTTGAGCCGGTTACTCACAGTGACGCCAGACAAGGCCGCTGCGGCTCCCACCATTGCATAGAGGCCAGGCACGACACAATCCATGTCACCCTCGCATACAGCAAATACAGTGCTGTCCGGGTAATGATACTGGAGCCATTGCACAGCAATGCCAACAATCCGTCCAGCACATGCACCTACTCCGAGGGTGGGTATAAAAATCCCAGCCGGCAGTTTGATGCCAAATGTAATTATGGTCAGGAAACCCTTGACTATCATGGCAACAGAGATCGCTTGTACGACGGACCAGACATGGCCGAAATCGCTTGGATCCAGGACACACAGATTAGAATGTCTGTTTTTGCTGCCTGTTCGGCATTCTGAAAAGAGATTATAAACAAGCTCTGTACCCCCCATGCGGGCATAAGGGTTTAAAAGGCACAAGACAGTGGTTACGAGAGTCACCTATATCATTGAGGATGCTGGATAACGGACGAACAAATCGATGCTCACAAGAATGACTTCTGCAACCGGATGCGCCTTTAACCATGTTCCGCCACGAACGTCACGACTCCAGCGGTAGTTCAGCTTGGAAAAGTACGCGCCGTATACTCCCTATAAATTCATTTAATAAACTATCCTCCAAGAGAACTAAGCTACACACTCCAAGAACTCCGAGTAGGATGAAAAAGATCAGTTCATGTGCATGCCAGTCCTGTCGAATATAATGAGCCCAGTGACCAGTCAAATATTGTTACAAACCTTGTCATAAGTGACCTGGAACAACACAATTTTATCAGTTCCAAAAGGTTTGAGGAACCGGAGGGTGACTGCCGCTATCATCGCGCAGAAAAAGCTAGAAATTGAATTCAACAGAGTCATCTTGGAATCATGCATGGCGGCTACCTTCTCCACATAACCTTGAAATATCCAATAGGAGATTTATAAACTGATTTACGCACAATAGAAGAATAATTACCTTTGGCGGGAAGAAGTAAGAGACTTCTTCCAAGCTAAACAGGGTACCACCGATGGGTGCCCCGAATGCAACAGCGACACCTGCCGCGCTTGCTGCACTGAGTATCTCACGACGTTTGGCTGCAAAAAAATGAGGATGGAAAGAAAATCGAACAATGGGAATTGAACCTTCATTGTTTTCATACTTGCTATGATAACGACTGACGATGTTGCCTATACAACTCGCAATGTGAACGAAAGGACCTTCCTTGCCTGAATTGCAGGGATAAGCACTCATATGCCAAAAGTAATTTGTAAGGTAATCACCAAGAGACAATCCTGAACTGACTGACAAAGCCAGTCCAAGCGCTTTGACAAATAGCACACGTCCGCCGAGATAACCATGGATGACGAAGCCTACATCGGTATAAGAGATTGAAATTGACAGACGGTCATTCATTTTTGATGGTCACGAACCAGATAAAATGGTCTTGATCTCCGGAATTCCACTCCCTGCAGCCTGTTATCGCATATCATCGTCAGAATGGGCACTCTTTAGTAAGACTTATG
>QLOO01008196.1:0-10192 GCA_003313855.1 Suillus sp. MG131
CAATCGGCTACTGAGTTACTCGATATACGCGCCACTACATATTCTGATCGTCCAAGAATATGGATGTATACGGAACTTGCGGGACGCAACATGAACCCGTTCAACATATCTTTCACTCACCCATATTTCAAGACGTATCGCACAGCCCTCAAATCCAGTCTGAGTCCCCGCACTATACAAAACTACCAGTCGCTGCAAACCGAACAATCTCGTGTGCTGCTTGATAGCCTGCACAGGAACCCTGAACATTTCGCCGATCACATCAAAAGGTATAATTTCTTTGCAATTGCTTGTTTTGCTCGTTTCTCATCGAAGGTGCAGGAACGCAGCGACCGTTGTCCTTTATCTCGCATACGGTTGGAAGGTCACCGAGAATAACGATCATTTCATTAGTATCCTGCAAGAAAGCATGGGAATCAGTGCCATGTTATCTCAGCCTGGACGTTGGTTGGTCGAAGCGATACCATTATGTAAGTCCTCCTTTTATTTTCTGTTATCATAAAACTTAGCTAGTCGACCTTCTATGAGTGCGTTTCCTACCTTCATGGTTCCCAGGGGCAGGTTTCAAGCGTATAGCCTTCGACCTCGGGAAAAAATTAAGTAGGCTTGACACAATACCATTTAACTGGACCAAGCAGCAAATAGTAAGCCTTGCTAAGCAATCTTAGGAGTCCCTGTTATCCAACCAAGTCTCATCACCGATTAGCACAACGGCAACTACACGCATTCCTTTGTTTCAGAACAACTTCTTCCAGAGGATGGGTCCACGGTCAGCGCCCAACAAGAAGAGATCACCAAATGGTGCAGTCAGGGACTCTATGGAGGGGGAGTAGACACCGTAAGATATTTTTGCAGCCTCCCTCATGTGACTTTTGAGGCAATCATTTGCATGAGCAGACATCATCATCCTTGACGTCTTTTATCCTAGCGATGTTGCTTTATCCCGAGGTGCAAAAGCATGCGCAAGCAGAGATCGATGCTATTGTGGGTCAGGATCGATATCCCACGTTCGAGGACAGAGACAAACTTCCATACATCGGAGCGCTCATTCAGGAGCTCCTCCGCTGGGCACCCGTGGCTCCGCAAGGTCCGCCACATGACTTTTTTTGTCCTAGTTTCCGCTCACTCTCAGCGATGCAGGGCTCCCGCACCGCGCAATGAAGGAAGATGTTTACCAGGGGTACCGCATACCCAAGGGTGCAACTGTCATTGCAAACATTTTTTCCATCTCTCAGGATAAAGAATTGTACCCCGACCCATTGGAGTTCAGGCCTGAACGCTTCCTCGGTCCCTCGCCCCAAACGAACCCACGCAAATTCGTCTTTGGGTTTGGGCGCCGTGGATGTCCTGGTCTGTCATTTATATGACACCACCCTAGCTGAAACTCACGACCGCATCTTATTTCAGGATTGCATTTTGCCGAAGCCTCATTGTATCTCAATATTTCTTGTATCCTTGCTGCATTTACGATCGCCAAACCGTTGGATGCGAAAGGGCAAGAGATCACACCTCCTGCAGAGTTCGAGGGCGCTTCAGTACTCTGGTAACTCGTCCTTCCATGAGCCTAAACCACATTCTTACACACTCAAAGGCATCCAAAACCATTCAAGTGTAGATTCATCCCAAGGAACAAGGATTTATTGACAACTCTCTCGCAATGATCAGCCCACCGGCCGACTTCAACCAAACCTCACATTAGTAGTGGTGCAGTATTTACGTGATTGCCTCGCACTGAAGAATTTCTAACAGCGATTTGTACTTTTTCTTATTAATAGTCATGAATCTCGTTGAGTACTGTCATTGTAACCTATCGACTGGATTCTCTTTATCCCACGTCTGCTCCCATTGCTCTCATTTCGCGTGATCGGTTCGCAGCTGGGTCTCCCTCAGAATAGTCCTACCGGCAGATTCCGATAATGAGGAGCTAAATGCAAATCCGAGTGGATACACTGATCTATTCCTGCGAGTCTTATGGTCATAATACTAACTGTAAGTGGTAAATGGTCCTTCCAAAGGGAAGTAATAGCACTCAGCTGGGTCGTCATCATGCCATTGACGACCGGGTCTTCTCTGAAGTAATATCCAAGCCGGGGAGGGTTGGAGGTCAGGTGGTGACTGCGCACCGGCATGAGTTAGTATTATCTCGCATGACCACATACTAGTATATAAAGGTCACCTTCAAGTTCCGACAATACTTACTCTTCAAAGCATTCTTTACCACCCTGCTATCCCCAATCGAAGCTGGTTTATCCACACTACCATTCTAACATCCTTCTTTAGATCATTATGCCTGGGAGTACTCTTCCTGCTTTCCCGAACGATGTTCGAACACATCCACTCTTAATCATTGACTACGAGCTCATCAAGGCTGGAGATGTGGAGGAAATAAATCGACTGTGGGAGGCAGCGACGACTATCGGATTCTGGTAGTACGTCATACTTAGTATTTTGTTGAATGTATGTCCGACCTGACTCTTTAACAGTTTAAAGAACCACAGCGCAGACAAAGAAGTCAGCGACATGTTTGATATGGGAGCTGAAACAATGGCCTTGCCCCTCGAAGAACGTATGAAGTTCGAGCAAGGAGACAACGGACGATCTTTCGGGTTTGTTTTTATTTAATCCACGAGCGCCTCATTTTATCTGCGCCTTTTTTTTTACCAGATATAAGAAAGCAGGGGCTAATGCAGTTGATGCAGCTGGTAAGACTTCTAGACAGATCTATTCGCAGTAGACTGACACAAATAATTTAGGCACATTAGACTCTGTCGAGTTCATAAACGTCTCTAAGGACGATGCACTTGCATATCCGCAGGTCGTTCACCGCACCTATCCATCGACCGTAAATGCTCGTATGGAAAACACGATTGCGCCGTTTGTCCGCAAGGGTCTCGAGGTGACATATGTTACGTTGAATATATTCAACGACAAGCTTGGACTGCCGAAAGGGACATTGGAGAGACTCCATGACATGGAGGAGCACAGTGGTAGCGAGACTAGATGCATTCGCAGCCCTCCTACGCAGGCCAAAGAAGCGATGAAAAACCCTACGCAGGCTACGCTAGGTGCCCACACCGATTTCGGCAGTCTGGTGGGTAACTGGACACATGGGCCATGATTGTTTTATCAAGTGTTACCAGAGCTTCTTGCATAATCGCCTCGGTGGACTTCAAGTGCTTCCCCCCGGTCACGACGAGTGGTCCTACATCCGAGTGAGCACAAGTCTCGTATTCGCGTGCACGTGCAACAGACACTCATCTACTGATAGCCCATCCCTGGACATGCCATTTGCAATATTGGAGACGCGCTGTCCCTTTTCAGCGGAGGCATCCTGCAATCCAACATCCACCGTGTCGTGTGCGTGCATGAGTACCTGAATTTTCAGCCTTGCTAATTTGTTCAATGACCATGGACAGTACACCTCCCGGTATACAGGCTGAATACGAGCGGTGGTCCTTGGTTTTCTTTACTCGTCCGGGCAACTCGAAAGTTCTCCGGGCTCTTGTTGAATCCAGTAATGTGATTGCAGAAGCTGTGAAGAAGAGACCTGACAGAAACTTCGAGACTGGTTCCACTGCTATGGAGTGGTTCGCGAGAAGGGTCAAAGGTCAGAGAATCAATAACAGAACGGTAGGCACTCCTTCAGTGTGTTGTAGTAGGTGTGATCATGGATGTCGAAATATCACAGGGACCAGAATCGTGGGCTGCAAGCCGAGGGACAGAGCATACTCCGACAGCGGTATAGGCTATTAATTGTCTGTCTAGTCGATGGCCGATCTAAAGTAAGGTCGTCGCCAGCGACCGCGCCTAATTCAGAAAAAGGTGCTTGTACCAAGGTTGTAAATCGTATGCATGCAGACTTTCGTGTACGTAACACTATGAAATAATGATACCTCAACTAGCAAGGTTGTACTTTAGTAAAGACTGGCAGAAGGAGAAATTTTGAATGAGCAAACAGCTAGACTAATAACAAATAGAAAACAAGACATGCCAGCCCAAACAAGCAAACGGTGTCAAATGCTTGGGAGTCTATGAAACAGGGCATCTGCCGCATAAAGTTGGGTAGTACAACTGCGCTGAATTTGTGTTCATTGGCCAGTGGCATTTAAGTCAACTTGCCATTGACAGTCTATCAGACGATCATTAACATACCCAAGCACGCGACAGACCAAGCAACGACGCACCATCATTGACCCCCTCGCCGTCCAGCGTTTCTCAGCGTAATGCGCAGCACGCCCCAAGTCTGACCACATGAATAAGGGTATGACGAATGCCATGACAGGGATTGCGATCTTCCAAAATCTGTGCGTATGCGCAGATCAGCCTCGAGTTTCGTGTAAGTTTGAGCCAAATGGGATACGTACAGGATATCGGAATTGTTGTTGACACTCCACATAGGGTCGAAATTCATTCCCTGTGCGATGCGTCAGATTCGGGGGGTAAGTAAGGTGGGAAGTGACACACAAAGTAACCCGTGAGCAATGTCAGTGGGAGGAATATGATAGTTGCGAGGGTGAGGCGGCGCCTGATAGTCAACATCAGCTCAAAGCATATCGATGAAGTAAAAATGCACGCACATGGCTACGTTCATCTCGTATGATTTCATCTGTCACTCACCTCAATCAAGACGACAAAATCGAGACAAAGTAATGACGCACATTGAACGTGTAGTTGATCAGGTTTTCTGTGATCCCTGCGAACATATCCATGCTTGTAAGGATGTATTCCATATGATCGTGTACGTCCGCCTGCCACCGCATCTCAACTCAGTAAAAGAGGTGAAAAAAGTCATGACGCACCAGGTATATTTTACTCTTATGAGACATGAACCCCTTCACTTTCTCTCTCCTTTGCTCTTGGACCTCCCTCTCAGCAAACGAGAGCAGTGCAGCACACCGGTCCTCGTCGTACCGCCGTAGCCCGTAAATGACCGTCTTGAGCGGCCCAAGGGTCCGCTTATGCAACATCAAATCACCAGAAAGAATGTGCACTAGTGTTAGGGATGTCAACACAACATAAACGAACAGGGAAATATCGCGCACGCCTTGAAACCACTTTCATATTCGGCTTCATCAACACATCGTACTCCAGCTGCAATATCTTCTCATGGAATGCATCCACTACCTCTAGTGCAGAATCCACAATGAGATCGAGCAAACTTTGAACAAGTAGACTGGGGTCTGCAGATGCACGCAGCCCCGTGTCAGGCTGTCGGAGACGCGCCATGATGGGACCTGTGAAGTCGATGAAATTGGACGGCATAATAGAGATTACTGTGCCTATGTCAGGTAGAGTCAGCTATGATCATTCAAAACCAGGATACAGCTCAAGCTCGAAGCGTATACATCAAACCAAGAGTAAAAATGCGCACAAATCGCGGTATACGCGTCGAAATAAAAGCATATAGTGACTCGATGGTGAACGTTGGCTCAAAATATGCACCATAAATCATCATACCCTACCAGATGTGTATACACTCTGATGAGCATGAATTGATACAAGTCAAGTAGGCCAAGGAGGAAGGACAAAATGTGGCAGGAAACAAATGCAAAACAACGCAATGATGAAACAACTAGGAAAATGAGTCCAACACTCACCATCTCTCAATAAGAAAATTGATATCGGGTGGATGGAAACGTCCACACGGCCTGCCTTCTTCAAATCAGTGAGACTCATCTGAGCTTTCTCCCGGCGTTTTCGGGACTGTGCAGCAAGGATATTACGATAAGTATTGGTTTGATACTGCATTGATTAAGAGGAGGGCAGAAAAGAGTAGGGAAGTACCGTTGATGAAAGTGCAAACCGAAATATAATGAATCGCGTTGAAGAGGGTTGGAGATAAAAATGAAAGACATATGTAAATACAGTGAGGAAAAACACGAAATGGGAGACAAACAACGCACCACGCTCTCTTTCCGTGTAGCAGACGTCAGCAGGGTTAAGTTGTCTTCCTTGACCCTTGTCACACTCTCCATGTCAGCTTTCGCTGACCTTCTACTCCTGCTTCCGAGTCGCCAGGTTGCAGGCGCACTGCCGCCATGCACCGTGTGATCTTCATCTTCAACCTCTACATGGACATCATTATCCTTGAAATACTCCTTCTTGGGGTAGTCCCCTGGCGTCATTGGACCTGGTGAGGAGCTCCGTGGTGGGTCTTCGTCTCCTGGTGTGTAAGAGTTAGAAGATGAAGAGGAGGAAGCGAGTGTGTGAGATAAGACATGGATAAAGAGGTGTTGACTGTAGTAGTCCGTTTTAGAGCGCGTGTGTCCACGTTTGTGCAGGACGTCTTCGATGGCGAGGGGGTGGAGGTCTACACACGATGATGATTGACACCTCACATGAAGCATCATGGCCACTTTACACACCATATTTCAGGGCAAGCACGCTCATCACGTCCCAACTGATGCCACACACGTTTATCCACCTCACCTTCACCCACGACTCCCTCTCCGAACTCCTCTTATCGTTGAACATTTGCACAAAACGCGCATTATCCATCTTTCCAAAGCTGCTCCTCACGGTACTATAGTCGGTGATCTGGATCTCGCAGCGCTCGCGAATGTGCGCGTAATGGAGATACGCAGACTGCCTGCGCGGATCAACGCCAGGTTCTGCACCGGCTAGATCGAAACCCGAGAGGACGGTTGTTGTGCGGTGCATGGAGATCACTTTGCGAACACATGCACGAAAGCGATCTTTGGGAGTTTGAACATGGAGGCCAGATGCGCGTTTTGGCTGCAGTGAGGCCGGGGTTTCGGACGAAGATGCATGTCGCCAAGACTGACTCTGAGGTGCAGGCTCTTGGGAAGACCCATTGGAAGGTAGAGACGGTTCAATATGAGCAGGAGATGTGGAGTGCGGCGCTGGACTCGGGGAGGGCATGAATTCGTCCTCAAGGTCAGGCGTCAATGAACGCCCGACAGAGTCCGTGAAACTGTTTTCGCGAGGCATGACAAGCTGTAATCTTCGTCAGGATGAGTTTTTGGGTGTCGTTCCCTGGCTTTCGATGGATCTTGTTGTGGCACACCGGCAGTGGAGGGTAACTCGGCCCCAAAGTGATAAGGGGCTGCAGGAGTGAATGGATTTTGGGAAGATGCTTGGAAAAGGATCCGAACTAATACGAAACTGGGAGAGCTGCGCCTAGCGCACGTACTTACGTTTTGTGTACGTTACAGACAAGCTGGCAACAATGCAACGAGGCATCTAGACTCTTGTGACTGTAGTGTCCTTGGCCACGATGAGATTACCCGGACGCACATTTTTTAAGTTCTTTCTGCAGTGGTACGTGCAGCACTTTCGCACGATGATGGTAGTAGTAGCCATGAAGGAGTTCACTGAAACATCACTTGAAGCCATGCGGCGCACTAGACTGTTACTGGTAGGGATGTTACAATCATCCACGTGGCACAATCTTCAATCGAATCGGTCTGTTCATGAAACATTATGACAGCAGAGCCTGTAGTTCGCGTCCTACAAACGTTACAACTTCGGTAACTGATGGACGACTTGCACGAGGCAACCAACATTGCTGTATGAACTCCCAGTGCACGGACTCTATTCGCGATTCCCTGGGAGGTTCTGGTTTCCTCCCTCTGATAACTTGTCCCAACACCAGATCGTCCTTCTTTAAATTGTAGTAGGGTACCTTGCAAGTCAATACCTAGAACATTCGTAAACAAGGACTTCGAGATAAAAAGTTCAAGCCACGAACCTGCAGCATGATGCTACCAAATGAGTATATGTCACACTCAACGCCGAGTGAGACCGACGCATTCTCATCGTCCCCATCATCTTCTGGTGCTTCAAATAGCTCGGCAGCTGCCCATCGGATACTCCCCCTGATGGACTCCGTGAAATAGGAAGTACCATTGAACTCTAAGATAATGGTTGAAAGACCAAAATCAGCGAGACACGCCCGTCCGTTGCCATAAACCAAGACATTTGTCTGAGGAGTCAGGAGATGAGTGACGAGTGTACCTTCTGTGTGTGGCCATACGCACCCCTGCAAGGTCACCATGCACGATTGTTTTGTTGTGGACTGAGCGTGCATAAGTGTTTGAGAACTTGGCTACATAAAAGGACTTACGATATTGTAATCCAAGCGCAATATCCCTCAGCTAACAAGATCAGTACATTTTTGGAGACACGCGAAAGAGCTTACGAGGGAGAACTTGTCCTGAAATGACAAGAGGTCGTGTTGGCGCTCGAGATAGCCGGTAAGAGCGCCATTGTCAGCCCATGGGCAAACCATTGCAGGGTAGTGCCCAAAGTTATTTGCCACTCCACAGAGTGGAAGGATACCATCATGTCCAAGACGACCCCACACTTTGAGCTCACGACGCACTCTCTGAGCGGAGTCGATGATTAGATATATTGACATGCCATACAGAAAGGCATTACCTTCGCCTTCTTCCGTCTAACGGCATCACTGTCCAACTCGAAAGAACGAATGCTCTTTACTGCCACCTACGTCACGTCAGGATAATTCGCTAAGAATGCTCTGAGTACCTGCCTGAACAGTCCTACTGCGCTGCACTAAACAACACTTCCAAATATCCCCGAAGCCTCCAGAAGCGATTGGAAAGCGAGACCGTCTCTGGAGTTGATTGGTAAGATCTTGCGGAGCCTCGTCTGATGCGGAACCTGGTATGGTCTGTTCTTCTGTTGCTGTGGTTTCTGACAAAGATGAAGAGGAAACCTGGGGAATTGCATGAGAAAAGTATATACCTCAATGAGATGAACATGCGTACATTCAGGGCAGGAGGTGCCCGAGGTTGTGTAGTTGCGTTAGGCTGCAAGTATTTGAGAGAAGGATAGAAGTTCGCATAACTTCCGTCCTCATGAGACTGCAACGATGAGATACGGTAAGACCCCCTGAATGGATGTTAGAATAGATGTGCCGTATAGACGGAAACCAATAACACACATTCCTGTGCGCGCCCTTAAGCGCTGGAACCAGCTCGTCCTGCACTCAAGTGAGTAGAGAGGTGTGTAGAGGTACCGTCCGGCCTTGTCACATTCTGTTCGGAGGAACTCTGCTTGTCCATCCGTCCACCAGCCAGACGGAGCTCCGCCAGAAGTTACAAAAGCCAGCGCGACTTTCTCTCCGACTATGTCAATTATGAGCATAAACGTCTACCAATAAGGCAGGTATGCGCACACCGGTCAGACAAGTAACAACAATACGCTGGGCACATGCACGTGCTGGTGACAAGGTACCTGTCCTTCAGCTGGTTCGCCTCGAAGATAACATTCAGAAACCTTCCCTGAGGGATGTATTCCTGTCGGGGCTTGCGCATCGCGAGAATGGCGCCTCGTATGCCCTCCAGGAACTGAAAATCAGCCTTGACAGAGAGGTCAAGGAAGGAGCTAATCAATTAAAGTAATTTGAATGATAGCGCGAAAGCAAGAAGTTCATGCACCCTTACACTTCTGGCTTCCCAGACCCCAACGACTCTCCCTGTTGACACACCGAAGATATGATTATGTCGTCTTCGATTGCGCCCTTGATAGGCTGATATGAAGGATCGGTGAGATTGATCCCAAGGCCTTGCTGCCTTAATGACTGTTGGAAACATGCATCGTAGACGTTTCCTTCCACTTCAAGTTGTCCGGTTTCGCTATTTATAGAACCATAGTGCCCCACCTACGGGCATTAAAGATAAGGTAAATTGGTGGAGCGTTGACAGTTCAGCAGGGTGGAAAACCGACCCTGATATCAATGAGTGGGTCCCAATTAACTCGGTTGGACGATGCCTGTTGAATGAGATCGATGAACTTGCGGAAGGCCGCGGCGTCTGGAGTAGCTGGGAGAGGGAAAGGATGCAGGGGCATAACTATCGAACACGAGGTTGCAGGGTAGGACTTGGACAATTTATAGGGTTCTTTGGGCGTTTAGCAATCTACCCCCGCACTGGAAGTGACCACATGGCCAGGCCATATGTCATCCGTCACTCTATTAAGTGAAAGTTGATATTGTCGGTGACCCTAGAAAGCTTCACTGAAACATTGCCATTGGCCCAGGTCGCTTTGTGGAGGACGTGTGTTGCAAAAATTGTGAGTACAAGCGCCAGCTCATCGATGCATCGTCGGTTGGAAGTTGGAAGTTGTCGGAGGCAGCCCGGCACCGTGCATTCAATGTTCAACAGTGGCTGACAAATTTTCCTTGGCATGTGCTGCAGTTGTCTTAGGA
>QLOO01008198.1:0-17363 GCA_003313855.1 Suillus sp. MG131
TTGTGACCGCCAAGGATGTCACTGACCGCCAAGCAGCGCTGTGAGCATGGCACTTTTCCCAGCACCAGTCGCACCGCTGATAAGGCTCAGCTGGCCTTTGGGAAACTTGATGTCTAGAGGTCCAAGTTGGAAGCGAGATTCAGTCATCGATCCTTCGCGAACTCCATGCCATTCAAAGGATGCATTGTGAAAGCCGATGTCCGAGCAATCCGCTTCAGAGCCGGTATCCACTGTTGACAGAGATGAAGCCCATTCAGGAACCTCTTGCTCCGCAAGGAGCCCCTCAATACGCTGCATCGATACGTAAGCTGTAAAAGATAAGAATTACATATCCAGTTGTAGTATTGCATGACAAACCGTGAAGCATTGCAAAGAACTGTCCAGGAAGAGCGGTCATCGGCTCCTGTAGCTGTGAGAACAGAGCGACTGCGGTAAACGCCTTGGATACCGTCAACTGCTCTTGTTCGCCTAAAGTGTACCAAGAGAATGTCGCAAGGGCTGTTGCTGAAGGTATCCACGTCCTACAAAATGCCATGGGTATGTGCGAAGTCTGGACAACGAACAGCTCACCATATAAACGATATGATAGTATCGACGACATTCTCTTTAACACGCCAGTTGAGCTCCTCTTCTCGTGCCTGATGAGCAGTACGTGACCACTGGTTTTCTATGAAACACTAGTCAAGTAGAATCATGTGTCAGCTTCTCCTCACCCACCCCAACCATAAAACTTCAGAAATCTGATATTTTGGAGTAGTTCGTTCACGACATTCATCCTTTTGTCCTTGGCCTTCCACGATGCTCGGGTGATCTGTGCAACATCAACCAGAAAGTAACATTAGCCAGGAAGATCAAACAGCCGAGACTCCAAACCTTGATGTTGTATGTCGCCAACGGGTAGTTCAAAATATAGGCGAAAAGAATCACAACGACGCCTGACATCGCGCTCCATCCCAATATCCTAAGGTATTGCTTAGCTCGATATCTCGGAGAAACTGTGGCTTACCTGTAGAGGAAGACCAGCGCTATCACGAGCCGTAGAGGAGACGAAAAGATTGCGGCAAAATCCCAAAACCGCTGAGCAACAGCATATGCGTCGCCTCTTCAGGGTGATATGAGTTAGTCATAGGAGACTATAGCCCTGAAGGAAACGCACTGCATGAGATTCACGATTTTTCCAAGATCAGCATTTCCTTCTTCGTCGGTAGAAGTTTTTCCGCTGATATCCCTGCGGCGCAGTGCTTTGTAGTGTAAAGCACAGAAGAGTTGGCCGCGAGTTCGTTCGTAACATCGGCGAGTATGCCAGTTTTTGAAGAGATCGACTTGCGCAAAAGATAAATGTGCTACAAACGTAAGGAAAGCCCAGTATTTGGCATTCGCTACTGAGTCGGGAGTAGGATTGTCCAACGATGATAGAATCATCCGGAGTGCATAAGCTGGCACGAACCCTGCGGATCAATATGATATCACACTTCCCGGATCAATCTATATCTGAGCATAATACACGCACCGACAACGGCACCCCACATTTCCAATACGAGGTCCAAGATTAGGTCGAGAGAATTAGATACCAACAAAAAGCGCAGTAGAGAGTGCGTCGGATAGCTAATTGCGTATAAGAGACTGACCTGTGTAGAAGACAGCGTTTGCCTACCGTGAACGGTAATCAAGGCATTTGTTGAACAAGTTCTTGTGTCGGAAGAACGGGGACAAGCACCAGACATCGGCATCATTCAATGTTCGCTTCCACGCCAGGTCCAATATGGGTTCTACAAATGATACGGTACACCATGACCAAAGGTTTGCGTCATCTTCGGGAGAGGAAAGACTGGATGACGGAATCTAATCCCCAGGGATCAGTATGTGGGTCGGGGACATAGTTGAACGAACAGACGTCAGTTGAGCTGGCAACGTTGAGGGCGGGTCGCACAGCCTGAAGTGGCAAAAGGCCAGCCACGTAGACGAAGGTTGCTGGAATTATTGTCCGAAGTAGAATAGCGATCATGGGACCGGCAGCATAATTCGTCAATGAAAAGTAGTAAATGCATGCAGCAGCAATTTGCGAAACTGCAAGTAGAATAAGCAAATACGGAGGTGTGGGCGGTGCTCTCAAGAGGAGTCTCAGGGTCGTATAAAACTGCCATAATAAATCACAACGTGAATTTAGCGTGTAATAAAATATTGAACAATCCTACCCATGCAATTGATGCCACTAAGGCGTTGGTCCAAGGTTCCTGCAGGACGATGGCATACCCAAAATATGCAAGCCAGCCAATGGAGCAAACAAGCGCGACAGAGACAAGCACTCGATTTATCCAAACCTGTTTGGGAAAGTCATCGTCGAAGGGACCCTCGACATCGTCTAAGGCGATAAAGTTTCGAAAAGGTGCGCTCAGCGCACTCCAAGCGACTTGGATGATTTTTGGAAGCTGCCTGCGTGCTAGAAAGTCGGTAGCGATCGCTAGGATAATGATAGCAGCGGGACACCACGTTCCAAACGGAATGTTATGGAGTTGCCCGCTAAACCACGGTTCCTGTGGAGCGGTCAGCGCACAGTCCACCCAGGACAATAAATTCCTACCTGATCAGAGTGCATAATTCTTAGCCACGAAGCAAAGGCCAAACGCCTTAAAAGTCGCGGATTCAGAAGGTGTTGCCGATCGTGTAAGGAATTCAAGCTTTAGAAGATGGGCAATCACGTTATTTCTCACGAAAGTTGAGCATATGAAACAGGCCTGCGTCGCTCCTGCATGATATCAGGCCTAAAGGCCGTTGGAACAAGAAACGTGATTTAAAACTCCTTATGTGCCATCACAAAGTTGTAGAAAGGGTCGCTCGCACATGAGGTGCTTTATTACAATTTGCTATTGCAAAACTGATTTCTTGACCACGTGACCGACGTCGCGCACCACGTTTACATAAATTTCCGATAATTGTGTCTAGTAAAAGGCTCATACATGTCCGTGTCTAGCAGTCGATAATTTCCATGAGGTACCAGCACGCTCTTTTACTTCTAATCCAGATCTCTGGAGCAATCGCGATTGCACTGCCAGAGATCTCGACTGCGCATTATGGCTTAAACCGCGTGCATTCTGGAAGGGACTTACTCGGTATGCTCGCGGGCACTGCTGGCAGTGGCACAGACTCGCCTGCAACATCAGACGTGTTCCCTCTTAGCTCACCTTCATCTCCTATCCATCCTGGCTTGAAAGATCTGGGTAGCTTATTCACAGATCCGGTACTCCCCACGGCATCTTCAGTGGGAAAGCTTGTTCCAACGACTCCCACAAGCCTCGGTGTTACGTCGTCCGCAGGCTCTCTAAAGCCTTCTCCGGAACAAATAACACCTACATCCACCACAAGGTCAGCGGGTTATCCAAATGCCTCATCGGCCGCCATGACCGAAAACGCGTCCGCCGACAACAAGACCTGGAAAATCATTGGGATCGTCTTCATCGCAATTTTAATCATAGCAATAGCGATTACATCTAGCATGTTCTTCGATCGCTGGTGGAAGGTTGCGCAAGAGATCTTGTGCTGCAAGGGTCAAAGAGACAGTGGCATCGAAGAATTCGTCCCTGACTGGGAGAAGCAGACCTGGGAAGTCAAACTAGGACCAGAAGAGCGTGATTATAGACAGCGGATATCGTTTATGTCTTTTCGGTCTGATACGAAAGCAGATCATGTGAGGGAGGGAGAGATGAGAAACTCCGCGGACCACACTATCCCTACCCTGCCAGTCGCGATGCCACCTCCGCTACTCAGAGTCGTCTCTCCATCAGACACTCGAGAACTTCCCTGGGACGCCCACAATCTCCATAAGTGTACTCTTCACCGTCAGCTTTCCGCACGCAGCGGTCGCCACGGAGACATGTAGAGCGTGGAATTTGCCTGTAGCTTCTTCATGCCACACACCACTACCCCATTTTCCAGTTTCTTTCTCAACAAGCAAACATGTCCAACTCGCGCTACAATCAGCGACTATCACATTCACTGTCCACCCAATCGTTTTGTATAACTGCTCACGCCGTACCTGCCGCGTTCCGAGACGAAGGGGGCGCAACATGAGTAGGCGCGGTCCTTGGCGGTGCCACTGGATACTTCTCTTCCAAGTAATCGGATACATAAATTCCTACTGCGCCCACCGAGCATACAGCCATGGAGATATATAGTCGTGTTCGAGCTGGAAGAGCTTGAAAGAGTTGTCTAAGCAGACCTAGAACTAAGAAAATTATTTACATACCTTTGTATGATTGCCACAATGTTCTAGCGACCACTGGCTCCGCAGATGGCGGTAATTTTTTAGAAGTCATCGTCTGGAGAGACGGTGACTGTAGACAATAGCAAAAAATGTCTTCCCAACAAATTTCTAAACACGAAGAAATTGGACGAGTTTGGTAACCATCAGTCTTGACAAACAGTCTTCTTCAAGGTCAGATCTGATTACTACATACGGGAGACCAACTTGGACATGTTTACTGGCCTGGCAAGTACTCAAGTCTATGCTACTTGTTCCCTATAACTTGACTGCTTCAGATTGAACACCTTGGAACAGTTTCTACCATCCACCGGGATGATGGCGGTTGTGCTTTGACTATATCACAGTCAGCACCCATCTTAGTGGACTGTCATATCGGTGACTCCATAGCCGTCAATGGGGCTTGTTTGACAGTTGTCGAATTCGATGTTGAGCGTGATGGAGGATATTTTAAAATATGGCTAGCCAACGAGACCCTCAGCAGGACTGATCTGGGTGAGTAACCAGAGGCAAACTAATGCGGTCGCTCATAGGTTATCAAGGCGACCGCAAGGTTGGTGATCAGGTGAACCTTGAGCGCGCCATGGGTGCCCATGTTCGATTCGGTGGTCATTTTGTGCAGGTGTGCTCTTTCTGACGGCATACAAATAATCATTAATGAGTCACTACTTATATCAGGCTCATGTTGATATAACCGCGACCATTCTCAGGAGAGCTCTGGATGGTGATTCGTTGCGTCTTTGGTTCCAACTTCCAGAACCAACCGCAGAAAGACCTTCTCTTCTTCCTTACATCATTCCCAAGGGTTATATCACCATTGACGGTGCTTCCCTAACTGTTACTTCTGTTGATGATGCTGAAAGGATGTTCGGTGTTATGCTTATCCAACATACGCAGCAGAAGATCACCTTGGCAAAAAAGGCTAATGGCGAGAGAGTAAACATCGAGGTCGATATGGTGGGCAAGTATGTCGAAAAGAGCGTTTTGGCCGCTCTGGAGGGTGGTGGTGGAGAAGTCATGCGGGCCTTTGTCCAGCGAATTGTAGAGGAAACGCTCGTCGATAAGGGTATTCTACCTTCTACTGCAGCCTTCAATGGGAATACTCAGTAGTTTAACGAGGTCGTGTTATTTTTTAACTTACAATCAAGTTGCTCTGCCATTGTGGAGGCTGGTTCCTTCATTGATGTTCGGCTATACTAAATACATCCGATAGTCAATATCCGATAGTGACTATTTTGTGGACACAGTCCAAGTGCTACTTTAAGTTAGTGGTTCATTCAAGTTCTTTCAAGTACTATTACTATCATCTGCAAAGCTCCAGCACGCGCGGTAATACCTAACGACCTACCAGATTTCTTTTCATCGCGTGTTTCATGAAGGAGCCACCGTTGAAGAGAAAAGTGAGCGTTACGCTTGGCACGGTGACAGTCCATGACTTACACGGTGAACAGGTCACCGCGAAACTTGATTACAATAGCGGTCATGCACCTCTTCGTTTTAATTCACCATCTAGACCAGCATCACCGACAAAGCAACCGTTGCAGTCATCTCTCTCGCCTCCAGGCTTCCGTCCGACAGCCAAGGTCAGCTCTAATGCGACCAGTGTCCGGAGACTGTCAAGTTCGGTTTCATTGAACAACATCAACAAAGTAACACACTCTCGACCTGGGTCGCCTTCGAAACCAGTCCGAAGTCCTGGACCTTCCATAGTCACGAATCCCGTCAAAGCTCGCGTTACGGCGCGGCCCGCATCCAAGTCTACTACCACATCTCCTGTGTCCAGTACATCTCCTCTAGAGTCGCGTCAGCGATCATCCACTACTGTTGTGTCAAAGCTGCGACTTCCGCCTCAGGAAGACCGACCACGTAGCGGCAGCGTTGCCCTACATCATGCTCAGTCTACCTCAGCATTACAGAGGAATTCACCATCGCCCCGAACTCCGCTCTCTTCTGAACTTCCACTAGTACTCATCGACCAAGACCGTGTATCGCCGTCGGCTCCCATCAAGATTAAATCCAAGGTTTCTGGGTTAGCCAAATCTAATAGTATCGAGACAGATCCCGCTCGCTCGCTATCTCCACCATGGGTTACTACCAGGCCCACTCATACAAGACCACCCATACCTTCACTTTCCTCAAGTCTCTCGTTGAACGCGCCTCCAAGTCCTCCTAATTCGACTACAGTGCCATCTTTCTATCCCATAACGACTGCAGCTCCTGCTGCTAATCCTCATAGATATCCCTCGCCGCGACGCGGCCCCTCACCTACGCCCTATCCATATCAAACCTTCACTCCACCTGAAGGACCTTCGAAAGCAGCTAGGCAGGTCCTGAAAGCTAAGGTCGACCCCGCTTCCATTCCTCTTCCTCCACATTCACCACCAATATCTGCATTATCATTATCTTCAAAGTCGTCCGTGTCTAGAAGCTCATTGTCTCTGGATTCCTCGCATGCAAGCGCGTCCACGTTTAACTCTCACACGAACAAGCGTTTGGATACCGAATTTGCTCAAGCCAACAATGGCCGTTCTATCCAGAGCGACCATGACGACACAATTTCGCCTACAACCAATGGTCGACAATCTAGCCAAGATCGGGATAGCGACCTTGGCTCTGAAAACTCAGAGCACAAGGCGAGGGCTGCAGCCAAGTCTAATCGAAAGGTCATACCCACTCACTGTGGCGTTAGTACTGGGCTGACTTGTATTTCAGATTGCCGACTTGGAAATAACGAATAAATCCCTGCTTCTTATCAACGCATCACTCGAAACTACGAAGAACCGTCAAGCCAAAGAAATTCGAGACCTCAAGCGGAAACTTCGTGAATCTCGACTTATTCTTCCCCCTAGAGCATTCAGAGCCGTTGAGTCTCTTGTCCGTGAAGAACAAGAAGATGAGGTGGATGATGATGATAGTGAGGAGTGTGACGGTGGGCCTGACGAGGCTTATGCAAGAGTGAAGGATATGGTAGAGGGCCTTCTGGAATCAGGCAGGAAAGCCTTGGAAAAGACTCCCGATGATTTTCGGCAGGGCCTCTCCGCAAAGGTCCTGAATGCCGATGAAGTCCGCTCATGGAGAGATTCAGGGCAGGAATTCGACGCCATCCTTGATGGGCGCAGCAGAGGGGACAGTGAGGAGATCCAGGCTACAGCCCACCTCTCTCCCTCACACGTTGCTGTACCTGACAGTGATGATGACGACCTCTCAGAGGTTGAGGTCGAACAGCTAACCTTGGAACCCGATACGCCACCACCCACGCATTTGCCTCCAATCAGGATCACCCCTTCATAAGTTTATGGTGTCACGTTTAAAACGCTCTACGTCCTGCAATGCTTCATTATGTAGACCTTGGAAATCATTTTTTTGATACCCCACAAGCATTTCACTAACATTTCGCGTCCCTATCGCATTACCCAATATGTTTACTCAAATCCTGAATTCCACATTTCTAATTCCACATTTCTAGTAAAGTCTTTGAAACGGTATTGTACGAAGTCAAATAATTCATTAGATCACTCGTCGGCTATCTTCTGTGCACGCTTCGCGAGCTGGATGGTCACATAAATTAGATATATCATCCTCAAGGCAGCTAGTTACTCACCGCAGCAGCCAAGTCCATCTGACCAGCAGGTGCAGCAAGCTTAGAGATCTTCGGTGGCGCAGCACCGGCGCCTGGTCGCGAGGCCGTGGGTATAGGTGGCTTAGGAGATGGCTTGCTGCCACCTGGCTTTGATGCGACAGGTGGTGGTACAGGTTTAGGTTTGGTGGCCACTGGAGGAGGGGGTTTTACTCCTAATGAACTCGAAGGGCGAGAGCTTGCAGGTGTACTGCTTGATGATCCATTAGCTGATATAGCTGTAGGCTTCTTCCAAGGTGCTGCAGAGCCATTCGATGGCACAAGGCCAGGGAAAACAGCCACAGGTTTAGCCGACGCATCTGCTGCCAATGACTTCGCAGACGTGGCCAAAACCGTTGGGTTTAAAGCTGAAGCAGGGATAGGAGCGGCAACAACTGCTAGCGGGACTGAAGGTGGTGGTGGTGGTCGAGGTGGAGGGGAGCGTGCGGCAGGTGCCGCTTTGGGTTTTGGCGGCACAAGTTCTAGGTAGTTGTTTGGAGCCCAGCCTTCTTGCCCGTCCTTCCTTACAAGCCACCACCCGTTGTCGTCCTTCTCGACCAGTTCCACGGTATCATCCTTCTTCAAAGATATTTCGCCTTCCTGACCCTCAAAAGCGAACTTTGCCTTGTATAATTCTGCCTCGGGTTCTTTGGGCGGTGGTGGTGGCGGCGGCGGAACTGAATTACGAGTGGGAGGCGCGGGGGCTGATTTAGGAGGCGCCACCGGTGTTGGCTTAACGGCAGCAAATTGTGCAGGCTTCCCTAGCAGTGGTTGGACGGCTGGCTTCGGCCTGGAAGTCTTTCCTTTCTGAAGCTGATTGTCAGGAAATAGAAATCACAGTCCGACACAAAACTCACATCCGAGGGGCCGCCAGCGCGAAGGAGCTTTCCTTGGGTGATGGGTCTAACAATACCAGGTTTTCTTCTTGCAGCAGGTCGAGAGGTGCTCGATGGAGGTTCGCCAGACGGGACATGTACAGCATGACTCTTGTATAAATCATCTTTTGCGATCTTCTCGTCTCTGACAAATTGGATTTGTGCCTTCTTGTCCTTCTTTTTCGCATATTCGATCCTTCCGAGCAAGTGAGACAAAGATACAGTGAAATCAATCAAATACGCACGCCGGGCCAATCAAGACGCCGATACTAGCTTGCGTGAGCGTAAGAAGATTCGCGGTCAATTCCGTCTTGAAATAACAATGAAGAATTGGATCACCCTCTTCAGAGGCATTGCAATTCAATGCCTGATATGGAATTAGCGATACGCCGAGGACGGATAGGAGGACCAACCAGCCAATCGTCCCTTAAATTAGACATCGATATACTTTTGATAGTTACCAAGGGAATTTTGCGTTCAAGCGAGGTTTGTATCTGACCATCCTTCTCAGAAGTTACCGCGATGTACACAGCTTTTGCGGTCTACCATGATGTATGTCAAATGAAGCGAAGCAATGAGGTCCATTGATACATACCACTACAAGGAAACGTGGGCTGGTTTTGCTGGACCGACCAAATCTGGACACCAATATTTGCACTTTCGAACTGAATGTGGCCTGCTCCGCTGTACGACATGCGTGACGACTATACTACATAGAAGAACTAGAGGGCTCACCACCAAGACCACAGGCGGAACGCAGGTCGGACCCAACGATGTTCTTGCCATTGACATCAAGATAGTCACCCATAAAACGCCGATAGCTGAGGAGACTGTAACGTCTGCGTTCTTTTCTTCCCGCCAATACCTGATGACCGTAGTCGCGGACTTTGGCATATTCAAGGGCTTCTCTGTTGTTCTTCCAGAACCTTTGAATGCGTCTAGCGCACTCATTCTTATAGCGCCAGTAGTTTCTCCAGGCTCGCTGAATACGCGCTGCCATGTTATGCCAATAACGGTCACGCATAGTCTCCAAGGCAAACAGCTTCATTGACGACGTCAATTCCATCTTCTTTTTCGGTGCTGTTGCATGGCGTACTCACTGTTTCGGGATTCTTGATAAAAGCCTTTGTAACCCCCATCTGCCATTCGTCTTTGGCTATCCCCGTGTCCTTGAGAATTTGCTCGCAGCCAGATTTCGCGTCTCCCTGCCATGTATATTCACCAGCGTATGACGTCGATGGAGACAAAAGGTAGAAGCGTTCCACCATTTTCTCGAAGGTGTTCCTATACGCAAATCCTGCGCGACGTACACGAATATTCTCTTGTAATCCAAGGTATTTGATTTGATGTAAGATGGCCTTATCATTATATTCAGTCGCGCTACGGTTCTGGTTTGGTTTGATTGTTCGGATATAAGAAGGCTGAGCTTTCATTAAATTATCCACGAGAGCACCTGCTGACGCCTTTTCAGGGTATGAATAATCTGTTCTGACCGATAAAAGAGTGATATGAGATACCTTGATCCTGTCACCAGCAGTGGGCGGCCTCTTCTTGCTTGAGGGATCGGGTTTTTCGGAAAATAATGTCTGAAGAAACTGGTTGCCGCTACTACCGACCAAATCGAAAAGATCCTTCACGAGTGCGTCCTTGTTCTTGTCTGTCATGCCCGCAATGTTGTACATGACATCTCCGGCGTAGTGGCGAACCAGAAACTGAGATCCCCGAGCTTCAAAATGGACATTGGAAGACAGCATAGCCGTCCGCTGTACGAAACTGTTATCTGCCGCAGCTGGATCGGCGTGCGCTGTTGCGCAAGCGTCGTTCAAAGCGGCAAATATTCCAGGGGGTTTGCGCTCTTCAATGAGGTCGCAGACAATCTTGTTGTTGAAGTAATTGATGGGATTCCACTTGATCTGCTCCCTGACATACTCCTCCTGTTCAGTCTTAAGTGTCAATTCGATAAAAATCTGTTGAAGTTTCTCGTTGACATAGTTGATGCATAATTGCTCGAAAGAGTTATCCTGCAGAATTTCGTGAACAAGGCAGTTTGAGGCGTACAATTTGATTATACCTCGAAAATTTCAAAACCAAAGATATCCTGTCAACGCCTTAGATATTGGTCAAACAAATAGCAAAAGCGTCACCTACAAGGATACCAATTACTTGTGCTGAGGCACTTCGAGCCTTCATCGACACATTGATTCTCGAAACAATCCACTCGAAGAGATTGTTGTAAATCGCCTTCGCGAGTGCGTCTCTTCCAGCGTTTGCTTGCGCGGGATTTAGGGGAACGTCATAAACAGAACCTCGTCGTCCCCCTCGTTGAGTTTCGACGACTCTTGACGTCAGAACCTTCTGAACCATCGCCGAATCTACTTCCATGAGATACGCAATAAAATCTGCTGTGCCAGTATCAGAGATGGCCGAATTTCCATCTTCCATCTCCTGGAAAACGACATTCCCCAACCAAAGAATGACTGCGATCATCCGAAAAATTTCATCCTGCTCCTGATTACTGAGGCCAATGATCCTCATGGCATTCTGACCATGTTTTAAGTAATGATGTAGGGCAACAGGTGAATACTCACCAGCGTGTCCGCATAGTCCTTTGAATCGTCGATGTCCTGAACATCTAGGCAATTGCTCCTGCTGGTATAAGTATATGCATCTGGGCCCTGTAACCCAAATTGCTCTACAAATAGGCATGAGATCTCAGCATTGATGGACAAGCAAGACGCACCTCGCTGCTCGTCTGAAGCAGCCTTCGTGAACTGATAGAAGATGTGGAAATTGCGCTCGTTCTCTAACTGCCCTACTACTCGGCCTTTTTCAAGTAGATAATTCGTAATCTGAGCCCCGATCGGCTCGCCGTGGGTATTGAACATGATCTCCAGATATTTACCCTGTGAAGCCATGAAATCAAGTTTAAGGTACACATGAAAAACAATCATTCACGCACATGACGACTTGAATTATTGTTGCGAAGAGTCTTTGCGCAACCAAAGCTCTCCAATAGAGGATTGGTGGCCAATACCATTTCTTTGATCTCCTGTATACTGCCATCTTCCCCTCCTGACACGGCCGCGATGTATTGCATAATGCGTTTGGCAGCCTCGGTCTTTCCAGCACCGGACTCACCAGATATAATAACGCATTGGTTTTCGTGGTATGCGTTCATGTTATAGTATGCAGATTCTGCGATGCTGAATACATGCGGAGGAACTTCGAGTCGATTCTTGCCTTTGTACTTCTGGAGGGTTTCATCCGTATAGATTCCTAGATCTGAAGAGGTATTTCACCCCAACGTTAGAAGGAAGATTTTGAATACTTAAAGCCTCACCTCTAAAAGGGTTTACAGATATTAATACGCCGCCGATGTAAGTGTAGATCTCTCCGACTTTCCAACGTATCTCAAGGTTCTTGTTGATGCTATTCTCGTTAATAGTTGACAGGAGCGTCATATCAGATACTCCGGCTTGTTTCTTTTTGAATCCTTCTTTCCAATCTGCCTGTTTATACCAATATCACGTTGTCCATAGGTGTAGCGATGTCTGAGGGCGCACCTTGGCAACTTTAGCTGCCCCACCTGACTTCGGGGCAGTCTTCTTGCCCGCCTTCTTAGATATAGCCTACATGCACTTGCCGATTAATCATTCAACGTTTCAAGGCAACTTAAATCTCACCATGGCTGACGCGCCTTAGCTTGAATGAGAGAACGTAGTGAAGTTGCTGAGAGAAGTCCGCAGGCACAGCAGAGAACGGCAATGTCCGTGGCAGCACTATGACCCGGTGGCAAACGTTAACTCCCGAGTATTAAATATTAAATGATCAGTGACACTTCGCAAGTTGCAACTCAATAAAACATATATTCTACCCCACTACACATATCATTTCACACTTACCATAAAGTACTAGTACAAAAAGCTACAAGCAGTCCAATTCCATTTATTAGGCTGTGTGTACTAGCTGTTCGCTGGTTTTCTAAGCTCAATCAGATGTCTCAAAACCTCAGCAGCAGGAGTAGTTACAGCAGTGTCAAATGGTCCAAGTTCACCTTTCAGCAACTTAGCCATGACATTCGCCAAACCAGCCTTCTCTACTTCCTCTGCGAGCGAAATACGAGGGAGGGCATACTGGGGATCGAGAATGTGGCGAAGGCATACAACTCCACGGTGCACAAGCCCTGGATTTCCGGCTGCTTCATCGTCGTCAGGGCCGTCATCCTCCAGAGTGACAGATGGGTCAATAAGACGTGCGATGATTGAAAATGCTCGGTGACGATCCACCTGAAGTTCAAATACTGCCTGACAAGCAGTTGATGCGCTGGTCACTGTTGCCAAAGCACCGGACGCAGCGAGTCTCGTTGGAAGGTCATCCATGTCGGACATCGCAAGAAGTACTTGTAACTTGGACTTCGTTGCATGGACATCTGGAGAACCGCCATACCTGGAAAAGGCTGTCTCCGAACCCCCAATAAGATTACATATCAGCTCGGTAGCTGCCCGACGGATGAGCGTATGGTCCTCTAACATGAGGAGCTCGACTTTGTTGAGAAGGTGAGGAGTACTAGAAATGCGATCGGCACACCCTGTGCTCTGTGAAGCAAGATTTGTTAAGGCCATTAAGGCTTCGAATTGTTGTAGGAGGCTTGAGGACGATAGGAGCAGCAGTTGTGACAGGGGCCGTATTGCATCAAGCATAGCGCCATCACTGGGCCCAAAGACTTGAAGGGGGGACGACGTAATGGTCAATTTCGCCAAAGCTTGAATCGCAGGAAGAAGGGAGGTATCAATTGGTATGGATGATGATGTGGAGTGCGACGAGGACTGTATAACACGAGAAAGACTCCGTGCACCTCCACTTTGGAGGACCTTTCCTCTATTTTCTTTATCCTCCACGATGCTTAGGTAGATTTTGCCCAGTACAAGTCGGATGCCTTGGCTCTCTACACCAGAAGCCACAGACAAGACATCAAGGGCGCCACTTGTAACAGTTTGACGGCACCTGGACCTGACTGCAACATCATCTTCCAATGCATTTAGCGGTTCCTCAAATGTCGTCCTGTTGGACCCATTACCAGCCTTAGCCATGCGTTTCAGCTTAGCGACCTGCGCGTCTTCCTGACTGAGGCGAGGACGGTAGGCACAGAGGTTGGATATGATGAGAAGAATGCCAAAGAGGAGGCTGGAATTACTGGTAGATGTTGACAGCGGTTTACGTGTAGGAACAAGTGTAAAGAGCTGCTCCAGGAACTTGGGGTCATTCGCCAGGGCATGTTTGATATCTGGGTCAACACTGAGGTATGCAAGGCCTTCAACGATATCATTGAGGGAGGAAAGAGAATCCTTGTCACTGATTAACATTCCTTTCAACAAATTGGCTAGCTCTATATCCTTGGAGGTAGATGGCGCTGCCTGAGACGCATCTGTGCCTTCTGAGGCATCTGTTACCGCCCCTCGAGATAATTTTACGAGGGATATAGCTGCTGCTGCGCGCAAGTTCTTGTCGGTAGTCTGACGTGACTTGTTCCCAAGCCAGGTGACGATTTCCTCTGGTATTAGAGCCCGGCATGCCTTGTGTCCACTAGCCTGGCCGATCATACGAGCGACCTCTAAGGCAACTGACGCTGATGATGGAAATAAATCAAGGGCATCTGTCACGTATTCGACCACGCCATCTTGCGCGAAAACACGAGAAGCGGACTGCCAATCGACGTGGAATAATGCAGAGAAGAAAGAGAGTCCAATAACTATAGCATCCTGCTCCTGATGGTTGGAAATACGGGAGATGATAAGATGTTGGAAAACTTTCTCTAGAATTTCCGTGGCAGAGTTGTTGAATCCAGACTCCTGAGGATATTGCGACCGCGTTCCTTGACAGAACGCAGAGAGCACAAGATACGCTTTCGAACGCGATGGTTCTGGCTGAGAAGGCGCGAAAGCTTCTACGAGATAAGAGAGTTCGTCAGGAAGGAAGGCAGCAACATCTTGCGATTTTCGCATTAAGAAATCTAAGCTGAGATCTCTATTCTGAGCATTCATCTAAGTGATGAAGTAGTGTAGACTTTGAGCAAATGAGGTGTTGGAACTTGGCGGAGGACAAGCTGAGCTGGTGAGTCACGGAGTAAGTCACAACGGATCATTTCTTTCGCAACACCACCATCCACTTCGTCGGTGGACCATTGGGACGGCGAAGTCCCATGGATATCCCTGCCTGCAAAGATGCATCAAGCGCCCCGAATTCATTCAAGGCGACCACCATCCAGTCGGGACATACGGTTCTGCTCAGACTACCTAGTGGCGAGACTAAAGGCTTCAAGGTGGAAAAGGACGCGTGAGTAGTTTTCTGTCTCGTGTGCTACCCTCACTGAATTGAGTCGCCGAGAAGCACTGTCTCTATAGGGAGAGTCGGCTCCTTTCGCGCAAATGAGCTGATCGGTCATCCGTACGGATTGACGTATGAGATTCGTGGCAAAGAACTCGCCATCCAGCCGCCTCATACTTTACAAGAAGTAGGTGAGGGATTTGATAAATACTCAAAATTTCTATGTATGACTAGTGGTGATAAAGAGGAAACGGATGCTACAAACGAGCTCATCAACGATGGTGAATTCGTGCAGCCACTTACCCTCGGCGAGATTGAAGGGTTGAAAAAGTCTGGCGTGCATGCTTCTGTGCGTCCTGGGCCTTATTTCATGCAGAATCGCAGTATAATCTATTTCCGCAGGACATTATAAAGGCTCAAATTGAACAGCACGCCAATTATTCCATGAAAACTGAATATAGCAAGGAGAAATATAAGCAACGCAAGGAAGCCAAGTATGCTATTCCTTATTTGTTGATACTTAAATTGATGTACTGAGCAGATACTCCAAGACCTTCAGTACGGTTGAGCCGACAATTTACAATGTTTGCGACCACTGGTTCAAAAAAGACCAGAACAGGATTCGTGATATCAGACCGGATACACTATCTCAAATATTGAATCTGGCGAATGTTCGCCCGGGTGGTAGGTACATTGCTGTTGACGAGGCGTCTGGCCTTCTTGTATCGGCAATCCTCGAGAGACTGGGAGGTGAGTAGCTGAGAGCTGTTGGCTCTGTGAGTAGAGGATCTAATTCTTGCAGGAGAGGGGCGACTGATTTCCATCTGCGACGTTGATTCACCACCCGCATATCCTGTCATGACCCTGATGAATTTTCGCAAAGACATCGTTGCAAACGTACACTCGTCATTAAACTGGGCGACAGCCCAGGAAGACTATACACCAGGTTAGTGAGCCTGACTGGATTCTTTTGGGATGCGCCATATTTCCCATCAAGTATCAGCTGTAGCACAAGTGTCATCGTCGGAAGTGGGAAAATCAGAGCGACATAGGATTCGCCTTGATAAACGCAAGAATGCGGCAGATACTCTTTTAAACGCAAGAGAGGAGCTATTTGCTGGTGAATATGATGCGTGAGTGCCATTAAATGTCGTTATATCTCCTCCGACGCCTGGCAGGCTTTTAATTGCTAGCGATTATGACCCACTGGAGATCCTACAAAACTTGATTCCATATGTAGCGGGATCGGGATCCATTGTCGTTCAGAGCCCATTTAGCCAGGTATGTTGCGCTTTCCATTCAATGAACAAATTCAGCTGGATACCTGGATATTAGCCTCTCACGGAACTACAATCGAAATTGCGTCTTGACCCAAGCTATCTTGCACCATCAATCACAGAATCGTGGCTGCGACGCTATCAAGTTCTACCAGGTCGTACACACCCGACGATGAACATGTCAGGATCGGGAGGTTTCTTATTACACGCAATCAAAGTGTAAGTGTAATAACAGGTCAACTCACAAACGAACGCTCATCGACTGCTTGCCAGATATGATGACCCAAATGCCTCCAAAGTGTCATCTCATCGGCAACCGAAACGACGGAAGAAGGAAGCTGACGAAGGAGATTCATCGGTGTCTCAAACCCTAGCATCACACGAAACTACGGAGCCCGAGGAAGACGCAATAGTCGCTGAGCAGGCGAGCACCGAGATGGAACCAGCAGGTTAGCCTTTTGGTGATGAGATAACTGATGGTACAACAGTGGGTATGACAGGTAACAAGTAGTCTACCACAGTAAGTAATATAAACCAGACTACTTATTGATATAAAATCTCAGGTATTAAGACTCAGGAAACATTGCGGCGACAATCTGAGCAGGTTCGTGAGTAACATCTTCCGCAGTTCGATGTAAACGCACCTCGTCGACGATAGTGTAGGCAATGTGTTGGTTCAAGCGCTTGTTTTGCAGGACGGCAAATATTCGTCTTGCTCCTCGTCGAGCGTTTGACCGACCTATCATGTTAGCAGCAAGATCTGTAGATTATGGTGTTAACTTCATATTTGTGGGTGAGAAAACCTCAGCAAACCTGGCACTAAAGCGGAGAGTTTGCGGTTGGCTTCATCACGACTACTTGTTATCTCCTCGGTTGACCGTGGTTGACCAGGCGGTTTCAATTTACCACCTGGCCAAAGAGAATCTTTGAAAAATGCCAAAATAGGCATAATGCGACTTTCTTCAAATAACGACTTGATGCTTTGGCGGATTTGCCTTTAATTATATCAGAGG
>QLOO01008211.1:0-14029 GCA_003313855.1 Suillus sp. MG131
CTGCGGTGTCTGCACACGTCGAGGCCTCCTGTCGGCACTCGCGACGGTGATCCTTATCCAGAATTGAGCGACGTAGCACGCCACACCGCCAAAAGCGAGCGCAAACCACATCCATCGCATGCGACGAAACCGAAGGTCTGCTTCATCCATTTCGCTCTCCTTGGTTGTGGGAGGGTTACTCAGAGGTCGTGGTATTAACGACAGCAACGACTGTTTTTGCGCAGGAGCGACAAGATACTGCTGTGGTATTTGTGAGACTTCTGTTTTCACATTGCGTGCATGCTCTACGAGCGTCGGGTATGACTCCTCTAGAATACGTCGCATTAATTGGTTTGGGAATGGTGGATCAAGCAACAGGAGAGTGTACGAGGCTAGGTAAATGTCAAGAGTCGTGGGGCTAATGATAACGAGCTCAGACAGCACACAAAAAACGCTTATTTTGCTCACCGCTCCCCAAATAAAAATTTCTGCCCATTCAATAATTTTGCATAAAGGGCAAATGACGCCTTCGCTTGCGCAGATACCTGTAAGGTAGTAAACATCAGGTCCTCTAAACAGACGAAGAGTATTGCACCTTGTCTCGTTCAAAAGCGCGCGCATACTCGTCTTTAGGGTCGTCTTTCTTTTGTCGTTTCCCAAAGGAGTCCTTCTCTGGTTCAGAGGCTGCCTGTGTCCACAGACCTGCAGCCTCTAGGCGTGGTCGATGCATTTCACGTATACGGCCAGGCACATAGTAGCGCTGCGGAATTGGAAGCATAGATGCCATGGTGGGATTTGTGAGTTTCCAGAAGTTCTCTTCCAAAGAATAGAATGAATATGCCTATGAGAATATCAGCTATTGAGGGGCCTGCATATTATGTTGTGTATGCACTCACCACGAGGTCACCAATATTCGCCTCAACATGTGAGCACCAAGCGGTTCGCTTTGCTCTTTGTGGTGCACTTAGAAACGCGTCGAGATCCCTTGCGCCCGATGAACTAGACTTTGCCAGCGAGGATACGAAAGTAATGATGGCTGGGACAGATGTCACTGTGGCATGGCCATGGGTGAGAAAGGGAAACTTTCCTGCAGAGTAACACTATGAGATGCAAGCCAAGCAATGAGACATATAAACACACCGCTAGGGGACACGTCGGGGTTAGTACATTCTACAACTTCGAATTTCCCTGGAATGGTCAACTGCAGGTAGAAAACTGCTGCAATACATGTAGGGTCGATGGATGGTAGATTCCATCTACCAGGCCAGATGTGCAATGTGCATAAAGTTGGTTGTGTAGCTGCTGTAGACATCATCCACCCGAGAGGGCAGAAGGTTATGTAGTAATGTACTATTTACTTTCACTGGCGTTATTTGGCGACGGCTTTAGAATTCAACATGTGCATACAGGTCCAAATACTCTCGCTTTGCCATTGTCTGCCAGTGCTATCCGAGAGTAGCCCTTGTTGTGAGCACAGGTGGTTCCGGCAGTCTTTCTTATGTCGTTCAGTAATTCGCACTGAAATGCCCCCCATACCATATTTCCCTAAGGTTGTTTGTAAGTGATGTCATTCCATGGTTAACTATTTTACAGGTTGCACGAGCTTCCTAAATATCCTCCAAAAGATAGCAGTTCGACAAATACCAGACAGCGCATCGAGGCGAACAACAGAACGAAATCATATCCTCTCCTTCAAATTACATCCTTCTTGCCCTCATCGCTCAGCTCCGTTGAATCTACTACCCTGCTAGCCGTCTCTTGAGACGCACCGTGCAAGCCTTGCATAAACCTACTTGGGTGGAGCTGAGGACCAACTTGAAAATCGAGTAGTGTTTCCCCTGGAAATTTGTTGTGCCTTCCCCGACCCCCGACGCTCACGGCCCTGACACTGAGCGCAGGCCGCACTCGACCTTGCTCTGGAGAGAAACCATTCTTTAGTTCTGGGTTCTACAGGATAACCGAATATGTGAGTTGGATGATATGGCAAAACAACTACACTCACGAGTCGCTCAGACTGTTCAGGCTTTTTTGAGTTGGGAGGACTTGGGCTCGGTGTTATCGGCGCATTTACCGATTGTGCAACGGGCGCACTGGCGACCCGTCGTTTCGCAGGAAGACTTTTGGGCACATGCAGTTTGGCGGATATTATTCCTTGCGCCACCAGCCACTCTAGAATTATTGCTGTCAGGATGAATCCTCACAAGGGACTCCAAACTCACCGGGAGACCTGTACCGGAACAAAAAGGTAACGTGTGATCTCTCACCGTGCTGGTCGGACGGCTTCACCTTCCACGTCAAGGGTGATTGCATGTACGTGTTCGTCTCCTGGCCGTACCTTTAAAATTTTGTCAGACAAGGAAACATCAACAGACCCTACTTGTGCGCACCCAACACAATGATCGCCGAGGTGGCTTTGCGAGTTCAAGTCTGGAATACTCTGCAGTGGGTTTGCTGTCTTCGACCCATCCAGCTCAACAAATCTAATCTTCAGCATGATGGATCCAGCGTCCTTTGTGCTTTGCCCGCTTGCACCTTTTGAACATGAGCCTTCGTGCCCATGTAACCATTGTTTATCATAGCTCACCTGAGCTTGGCCTCTGTGCAAACATGAAGGGTCTTTCTGTCTGCGGACCTGATCTTACACCGTTCCTGTAAGCCTCCCCTTCGCCAAACAAGAATCGACCGGGAACTACGAATCCATCAAGTGTAATGAATGCGCATGAATGCATTTTTGTTCCTTCGTCTCTCCAGTGTACTGAAAAAGTCTAGTAGGACATCGGTGAGGCACGTCGAGATTATATGAACGAATCGAGTTACCTTTCCCGCCTCACTTGGGATCCAACACGAGATTGTGTTTGGTTTTTCGGCAACGACAGCAGCAAGATACTCAGGGATCGGTTTGCCCTCGGAGACTATGCATGCGGAGAAGCCACGATGTGTAAGCATGTTGCGTGATGTTGACTGTGCTCGAGGGTAGGGATGATAATGAGTTACTTAAGGACCGTAAGCTCCAGAAATGAAGTTTGATGGTTGTGCTGCGTTATGTCGAGAGCTTGAAAGTGGAGCGGTTGCCTGTTTATAACTAGATTGACGCTGGTAGCTTTGGCGTAGCTTACACACAGACTATGTTACAGAGACAAAGCTGTTGCTCTGTCCAAAGCGCGAACGTTCAAGTTGCAGAAGGCCCAAGCAAGGTTGGTTTTAAGCACCCGTGGCAAAAAATTAAAATATGCGCCCACAAGTATGCTCGATTTGGAAAGACAGAACTTGTACTAATGGGTCCATGTCATTGTTAACGCGACTTAGACTCCACAATCCACAATTCCGTGCGTTATCCACAGTTGGCCCACGACCAGCTTCACTACTATCTCACCAGCTTCACGTGTCTTTCTCGACCAGCCAAACAATGCCTCCTAAAAAGAAAACCAACTCAGTGAAGCGTAAAGCGGCATCCGAATCACAATCGGACAACGAAGCCACACAGTCTGCTTCAAAGAAGACCAAAGTATCGAGAGACTCGCTAGAGCCTGCCATTGCTACCAACGGCCAGCCTACTAATAAAGTACTACCTGTCAACATCAGTTTTCCACCTCGGATAGCGGGCACAGTTCGCTTGTCGACGTGGAATATTTGTTCGCTTGCATCGGCTTCCAAGAAGGTGTGCAATGGATTCGTCGTGTGCTGAATTCCTAACCATCTCTGTGTTGCATCCAATCAGGGATTCAAATCCTATGTTGAGGCGGAGGATCCAGACGTTCTCGTGCTAACAGAGACCAAGGTACATACCGCGTTCTAGTCCCAGTCTTGCTAAAACTCTCATAAGGTGAACGAAGTTCCTGTAGACCCATTCCTCACGACGCGGTTCCCTCATTGTACCTGGGCTATATCCTCCAAGAAGACATACTGTAAATGACCTTCATTGGCTCCTCAGCTCTCTTATTTCAACTCCACGCAGCAGGAACAGCCGTGCTTTCCAAGCACAAGCCTCTATCTGTAGACATGAAACTTCCGGGACATCCAGACTCCAGTAGTGTCAAAGGTCGTATTGTCACGGTGGAATTTCCTGGTTGTTACATTGTAGCTACATACGTGACGAATGCTGGTCAAGGGCTCAAGGTCAGATCATCAGATATCTGGTGTGCACACTTATTCACCTATCCCAGACCCTGAAGGAGAAGAACACATGGAACGAGCACTTCACCGCGTATATCCGGGATCTAGACAAGAAGAAACCTGTCATATGGATGGGCGACCTTAACGTCGCACCAACCGCAATAGGTGCGCGATTCACACCATCTGCGGTTTAACCCAGTACATCTTACATTCATATATTCAGACTTGGCAAACCCAAAGTCAAATTGGAACAAGACACCTGGATATACAAAAGATGAAACGGAAGCGTTTCAAAATATTCTCAATCCTCCTGAATCTGCTGCTGGAGTTGGCAAGTTTGTTGATGTCTGGAGGCAGAAACATCCAGAAGACAAACACTACACATATTTCTCATACCGTTTTAATTGTCGAACCAAAGGCCTTGGCTGGAGATTGGATATGTGTATGTCGTCATTTTTTGCTTGGCGACTAGTCCTAAATCAGCACCTATTCCATAGTTGTGGTGAGCGAACGACTAGTGGAAAAGGTCAAGATGTGCGAGATTAGAAGCGATATCTATGGCGCATCAGACCATGTGCCAGTGGTAATGGAACTAGAGAGCGATATCGTTACGGGAAGCTAAACTCTGTAGTACTCATGATATGTGAATATCCACCTTGCGCACGTCAAGGTTTCTTAGTAAAATACATAAAACATAAGGGTGAAGGTATGGACGAGTCAATAATCCGGATATCACTCATATTCTCCGAATCGTACATGCCCCGTTTCCTGGGCGTGCATTCTCGCATCTTTCTCACCCTTCAATCCCTTGCCACAGTCCTGTGCGGATACATCAATTATCCATTGTGCAGACCATTCGATGAAAACGCCTGCTTACTTCACATTTGATATCAAACGTTGCAGTGTTAGTATACGCTTTCTTTCCCCGTAAGATAGTAGCCAAATCTTTAGCAGCAGACAAAATTGGATCGTCTTCGTCTGCGGAAATCTAATATCAGGGGTAGTTAGCCCCTAGGATAGCATGCACGGTACTGATGCGCTCACGATCGGAAAGACAGTCTGATGCCATTCAGGCGGAGCATCAGCCATAGGCGCCAATGACGCGGCATCATAATGAATTCCGGAATAGATCACGATGCAACTGAGTACCAACGCGTCAACAGTGTTTCTGATCGAGGGTCACCAGGGTGCATACCGGTTGCCTGTGCTCGCCTCTGATGGAGGCTCAAAACGATCAAACCTTCCAGTTTCGACATCAATAGATGCAATCTCTGTGCCATAGTGCTTGGCAAGGATTCCAAGTTCGATCGCACCTCCCCATGTCGCAGGCTTCAGAATGGTGGCGATGTATGCGTCTCGGCTCATGCTGAGAATTCGAATCAGCTCCGTATCATACTAGAGATGCAGCGATATCAGTTACCCAAGGATAGCTTCGTTGTAGGTTTCCATGTCTGCTCGGATACCGTCTGCAACAACTTACGTGGGGATGGCCAATCAGTCGATCTGATAGATTCCGAACCGATGTGATCGCTGACCTTGCCGTATCTTTTGCGCTTTGCGGGCATCTTGTTCAAAAATAAGGGCGATTGACGAAAAAAGACACGAGTTATCGTCTGGCACGATCTATGGCGCGTGACAGATAACCGATCAATATAGGAACGCATTACCCTACCCTGTGCACCAACACGCCGTTTGGTGTGTCAACATAATCTGGACCGCTACTCCTCGGTGGGAGCCTGCTTGAATTTGGTTGCGAGAAGGAGGCTTGAGGCGGCTGGGAAGACACCGGCTTGGCCATGGGTGGGGAAGGCGGGGTGTGCACCGAGCTCGATATGCTCTGATTCACAATGACCTGATCACCAGGCTTTAATCCCAGACTCGAAAGCGGAAGCTCTGGGACAATTGCGAGCGATTGTGGTGGGTACCCCGATCTGACTAACATGCATAAAAACTACGGTCAAATGAGCTTGTTGCACGCGCTTGCATGTTACATACGTTCTTGCTGTGACGGTGGGATTTCGGACACTCCAAATATCTCCTGCTGAAGGTCTTGAACTAAAGCATTGTCGAGGTCAATCTGCAACGTCGTGATGCCCTTGGGATATCGCAGACGGATGGGCGCCATTAATCGTGAATGTGCGGGATGGTGTCAGACAAAGCTTGACTTTGTACCTCTCATAAGGAAATGGCGTCATCAAGTTAAGGAACGTATGCTAATTATAGTAAAGTGTCGTCTTATGCTGCCTCTGCCACCCGCCTGGGCGCGGCCGCGGCCTGAACTGGTGCGCCTTCTGGGACACGAACTTCAATGCTATGAAGCTTCTCCGCAACCGCCTGTTCAGCTGTTGCAGCCCCCTCCTTCTCAGCCTCTTCCACCAACGCGTTTAGTTCAGCTTCTAGCTCCGTATCATCTATGCCTGCATCTACTGCAGCCATGTCTCCGCCAGTTCTGATAGCATCGTCTATCTCACGCGCATCAGCAGTCGATGTCGCAAGCGCATCCATTGTCTCTTCAATCTTATCACGTTGAAGGGAGGAGTGGCTAAGGATTGCTTTTAATGTTGCCGTCGAACTCTCGTACGTCTTCATAATCTGAAGAAGACACTGGTGAGCAACACAAGATGTACAGAAGAGAAGGGTAACCCACTTCCACATCACCCGCGGCCGTCTCTACACTAATCAGTGTTGACTCCAGATTATGAAGGGATCCCAAACGCTTTGAAAGCAGGTCATCCAGATGTTTCTTAAACCGCAACTCTGCTAGTGCAATTGACTTGCGCTGCTGACGCAAGGCGTTTGAAATACTTGAGGTGGTCCTAGATGCATACATGTGTTATTCGATGACGTACTGTAGAAAGATGCGCTTCTTACTGATCAATTTTATTCTGGATGTTATCCACTTGTTCACGGAGGTTGATCACTGCTGTCTTAAGCTGAAGAATGCCTTGATCTACAGCAGTGATTTCTCGATCATGGCTCGCTGTCACAAATTTGATGACCTCAAAGTGATGTCAGTCAGCAGGTAAAATATACCACTGAAACACCTACATCGCCATTCTGTAAAACCATGCGTCTTTCCCGTTCGAGAAATTTAATCAGGACTTTTGTATCTATCTCGCTCAGCACGACTCCAGGTAAGACCTTGGACCCAAATTCCCTGCGAAAACCTTCGAAAGTGTACAGGTTGTCAGCTGGGCTAAGTCCAGCACCGTCTCGCAGAGTTTCAAGGGTATCAGCCGCTTGTACGACAAGCCCAAGCACGACATAGTCTCCTTCTATTTTCTTCCATGTCTCAGCTTCTGTATAAGAGTCTTCTGAGCGGACTATGTCAAGCTGCTCCATCGCCCACCATAGTGGTTTTCCGACCACGAAGGAAGCAATTCGATATGGGAGCCAGCCTGGGTCGTACACAGACTGTTGTGAAGTAAGAAATTGGGAGAGTGGTATTAGATCATTACTCCGTCTCATCTCGGCCTTTACTAGTGCAATGCGGTGAGTCGAGTACTAAAAAGTGTGAGAGCTGCGTAATGACGCACAATGGTGGTTCCGAGGCCGAGAGGCTTGCCAACGCCTTCATAGCGCAGCTTATCCACCAGCGCTCTTCGTGCTCCCAAGACAAGTTTGTTGCTTATTCCGTCAGGCCCATCGCTTCCCTGCCAACCTCGCGAAATGACATCCTTGAGCGTCCCATGCCACCAGTCAACGTAAGCATGGAAAGAAGAAGGGTTGGAGTGTTTCTGTCTGTGAATATCTGAATACAGCGACTTGAGACGAGATTTTGATGTTGATACGTAGTTTGGCAGGGCAGATAGAGCTAGGGATGTCATAGTTGTTGGCAGCAGTGCTATCAATGCAATACACTTTATATAGGAAGCAGTGACGAAAGCGCCACAGAACACAATTTACTTTAGTAGAGTCACGTGTTTTACCAAACTCTTCGCAGGTCTATAATGACCTGAGTAAAAACATTCCAAGTCCCGCCACAATGACTACTAACTTACTCGGGCGGCCAGTTGCTACGCTGAAATGCAAGATGAGCAGAAGAACGTGATTTATCATCGCACTCTAAACTTACGAAGTATCTTTGGTGAAGTTTTCCTCCAGTAGTGTCTATAAGGGTGATCTCCTCGGGTGTAAGCTCTGGCACATTCTGAGTGTCAAGGTATTCCCTGATACGTTCGGCTTTCGACGATGTTCTGTGATGATGCAAGTATCAGAAAACTATCCCATGAGTATGGAGATTAAACCTCACGTCACCACAAGAACGCCCTTCTGTTGAAGCCATTTGTTCAACACCTGACCATCAGACACAGGAGCGCCACGAGTTTTCTCCAAACGAGTGCGGATTTGCTCGATTACAGGGTCTAGTGGGCCACCTTTTCCACGGAAAAGAGGCGACAAACCACCATACGACGACGTAACGATTTTGTATTGGTCGTGAATGGCAAGATTCGGCTGCAACGCTTTCCAAACATATGGATGAGCCTCGACCTGTGGATAGTTGAATGAGGATTATCACGGTGACAGGCTCATAAAACTAACCTGGTTGACCGCAGGGGGTATGGTGGCAATTTCCAATATACTCTTCAGGTGGTCAGCAGTGAAGTTAGAAACTCCAATGGACTTGGTTAAGCCCGCCTTGTGAGCCTCTTCCATTCCTCTCCAGACCTCCTTAAGGTTCCCGACGTGGTCGAGGGCTTGGTGGACAAGATATAAATCGACGTAATCCACTTTCATTCGCTTCAAGGACTCCTGGAGTGCACTCTTGGGAGTCGCACCAGGCTGCAATTTTCCGAGCTTCGTCGTCAAGAAGAGCTCGGACCTGGACTTGCCAGAAGCTATTATCCCGTTCCCCATTGTGTCCTCGTTGGCATAGACTTGAGCACCATCGAGGTGCGTAAAACCATTGTCGATAGCAAGGCGGATGGCCTCCTCAGCGTCCTTTTGATAGAGCGCAGTACCAGTGCCAAAAGCTATCCAGGGGACCTGGTTTCCATCATTGAGAGGGAGTGTTGATATGGTCATTATGGACGATCGACGTGCAAAGTGGCTTGAACGGAACTGGATTATTGTGTGATGCTTTAAATTCGGTCTCTTGAAGGACTTTACTAATGAAGCGGATCTCCGTAACATGGGTGCGATAGCGTCATTAAGGTGGACGGTATAAGCTTACCCGCAATTGATATGCCATCGTGACATGGCAAGAGTATCTGTATTCTCAGCCCGGCATTGCCATAATCCATTCATGGGGCACATGATCCCCTGAGGCGGAGTTGCGACCCGGCCCTAAAGAAAAACGTGTGTATTTAACGGACTTACTTTCTCACTCATCTTTTAACAACTTCCAGGCGCTTGTATACCACATGTTCGATTGTCTGTCCTGTTGGCAATCTTTCATCTCGTAGCACCTCAGATAAGCACGGTCCACCCTTTGGCCGGCCGTCCCAGTTCCTTGGATGCTTCGGTCACCAGGTGTCCCAACAATTGAAAATTTCGTTGTCTGGAGATACGCAATCTAATATTATCAATATCATTTTATAGGACATGCTGGACCCCGTAGATAAATGTTATATGTTCTCCCTTTTGCCCACCGAGTGGCCGGCGCCCGTCCTTAGCGCTTTAGCTTCGTTCGAGGTCATCAATACGCAGGGCTTTGAAAGTGCAAATGAGAACAGCCTCTCTGAGAGATCATCGTTCTTAAAATATACAGAGCTACAGTATCTCTAGTGTCCTGACATTCATCATGTTGTCAATGTCTCGAACTTGTGCAATAATATCGTAGTCTGACGCGATTCTCTTGTATTCTCCTCCACGCTGCTGTGCAAGTAAAAATGCGCCAAAAGGCTGCCCTAGACGAACAATCAATCGCAACGCTTGCGAGTGAGACTCCGAATCAACACATCCATTCTCTCTGGGTGACCCGTCAGGCGAATTGTGTGACGTAGGCTCGGGAGTATACCGATCTTCAACGCTCTCTGTGTCGTCTGCGAAATCAGGCAGCTCGAGGAGACAACGATCCCACGGATGAACAAGTAAGAATGTCTGTCGAGTGGGCCTTGCCCGCGAGAATTGAATTAACCTGTCTTCTGTGGTGATTTGCAGGTCATGAAGTCCGTCTGACTTGACTTCATACGTGAAATGTGTCGCCTGGTCTTGACCAAGCCTCCGTTTGACTTCTGTGACAAGGAATGCGATGCACGGCAGATGTAGCCGGCGGTGTGCGAAACGAGGAGCGCTCAGGCGGTCAAGTTTTTCATACAGTCCCGAAGCAAACTCTACAGACACGGTGTGTCGCAGCGAGGAGACGGACTTCTGTATTTGGTCTTCGGATAGAGACGGTAGGGCGAATGGTGGAGCTTCGTATGAAGTGATGTCGGCTGGCAAACAGCTATTGAACTCGGATGATTTTCCGATCCAGTCCAGCACAGTGATGTCGCCAGACTGAGCCACAATCTCCTGTGAGAGGCGCCCGAGTGCATTTTGCTTCTTCTCGCCATAGTTGACACGCAGGTGGACATTGAAGAGGCCAAATAACGAGTATGCAGTGTCTTCTTGCAATGTGGTGACACGTGTCGATGCCCATTGGAGTTTCTCCCGGGCGTCCCTCATCCCAGGGCGGAAGTCAACAAGTGCCTGTGGATTTATGCCTGTCATATCCTCCAACTCCTGCATGATCGCAGTAGACTTCTTGTGGTTGAGAGAGCGATCGTCGAGATATAGGGTCCAATCCTGCTGATAAAAGAGGACGACTTCAGAAGCAAGAAATTCTGGAACCGTCCATCCTCGTTGATTCCAAGCACTCCTTGCCAATGCGCCAGGCTTTGACGTGGGCAGCACATCCGACAGATAGACAATCGTAAGTGCTGAGTGGCGATACCAGACGAACATGGAATTGAGTGATTCTTGGAGCTCGGCATTGTTATGCTTGTCGATGCAGCATGTGTCGATCCACGCCCAGTGATAACCAGCATCACGAGCGGTTTTGCAGAACGACTGCAACTTCACAATACCGGCAACTGGATCCAACTTGTACACGATCTTGTCCTGGATGTCGTGCAGCAGTGGCTCCTTCTCTTCCCACCTGTGCGATAGCATGACACGTCGGAAATACATCACTACCACTTCTTCGATGCGCTCCTTTCGGAGGTTTCCATGCTTCGTTGTTGATGATAAGAACTCCTTGTACTCCGTACTTGATTTGAAGGCAATTATCTGTGCCTCTCGATCACATAATCGCCCAGTGGAGGTGTGGAGTAGACGAAGCGGAGCGTTTTCGAGTTGAGCATGGATGGCCTTTCGAATGGCACTCTCTGTTTCGGGTGGAATAACATACTGCTGGGGCAACTTTTGGAAAACAGTCGAGCATGCCGATCCATGACTTATTTTGGGCTTCTTTCGTATGTTGGGGGTATTGCCTGACTTAGAGCGCATGATTTGGAAGACTTCGTTCGCTTCATCATAGCGTTGTGCGCCCTGAAGCGCTGCATACTTTAACTGGTATCCAAGTTCAGACATAGGATTGAGGTCGAGGACCTGTGTACCGCCGAAATGAGTATCGGCTACCAAACGATGGATACCATCGCACCTTTAGCGCATCAACAAGCGCATCCTCATACTGCATTTTTTCCAACCTCGCCTTACTGCGATTTGCAAAGTTAAAATCGTTGGTAGAATTCAGTTCGATTGCTGCTGAGTATGATTCGATGGCTTCGTCGTAATTGCTTGCAGCGAGGGCAGCATCTCCGTTAGTAGAATGCAGCACGCCACACTCTTGCTTGAAAGCTAAGTGAATGTGGGTCAGACTTGTAGTTTAGGCAACAACACTGAAAGACTCGCCAGCAGACCAATCAAGACAGCTAGCCTTAGTGGTTTCATCACTCATGTCCATCATGGATCGGTATGATTCGAGGGCCGCTTCAAGTCGACCTGCTCGAAGGAGTGCACTGCACCGCCTCTGGTTTGCGGTTTGCCATAGATTCTTGAAGTCCCACCCGAAGAGCTTCCCAAATGCAGCTGAGCGTCAAGAAAATTTCGCTTGCATGATATCAACGTACCACAGTAAAGTCCTCGGATATGGAATGAGCATCCAATTCGAATGAGGAAGGATTGGAGTTGACAGCGGCAGTGAAGTGATCGGCAGCTTCGTTGTAACACGCGTTGTCGAAGGCATTGCTGCCCAGTTGGAGATGTAGATATGCCTGGCGTGCGAAGTTCAGGGAAATCTGTGTCAAAGTTGGGCTTGACGGGGCACATGATACTTACTTGAACAATATGACACGCAATAGTATTGGCACTGGTACAAGCGGCAGTTAGCTGTTGGATGCGCAGGATTGCTTCCTCATGTTGATTTGCATTGAAAAGTGCGATAGCCTGAAAACCAAGATAAATCAGGGAGTACACAAATGAGACAATCAACTTACCTTGATCAATAGAATGAAATGAACAATCCTCATATCTTCATTTGAGAATACGAATGTAAGGTCAAGTGCTTTCATCCCGTCCTGCACTTGCATTTGTCCGCAGAGGGCTATGCCCATGGAGAGATAGCCTGACAAGGAGGGCTGAATGCTGACGGACTATGTTACCATAAAAGTAAGTTGGTCAGTCAAGATTTAGGATAGACGGTGTATCTCACCTTGACTGCATCATCAAGGGCATGCTCCCAATCAAATTTTCGCGCCATAACAAATGAGCGATTTGCATAGGATGTGTAGTTGTTGCTATCAGCGTCGATCTCTCGCTTTAGCAGTTCTTCAGCAGCAGATAAGTCTCCAGATATGCATGCGTGGCGGACTTTCGTGTCTATAGAGAGGATCTGTAAGAAGTATAGTTACATTGTGATATAAGAATCAAAAGTAGAAACTTGCCTTGGAATGAAAGTCTTCAGTCTTCGCATCAGAAAACTCGAGATGAGATAACAAAGGGAAGGGACATAAATATGAACTCACTACATCATCTGACGCTTGTTCCAAAGAGGCCTCGGGTACTACCCACTGTATGGTGTTCTTATCATTACCTCCGCTGAAAATGTGCTCGCCATCTGCGGAGAAGGTGACGCAACACACTGGGTCAGAGTGCTGGAATATGGCGATAGTTTGTTGATCCGAGAGCCGCCAAAGGCGAACATGGTTGTCATAAGATGCGGAAGCGAGGAGTGTACCAGTGGAATTGATGGCGATGGCGTCAATGAAGTGAGAATGGCCTCGCCAGGGCTGACCAACCTGCTTCCAGGTAGATGAATCCCACTCCCGTATTGTGCAATCCCTATAGGAACCTGCTGATAGAAGACGCGTTCCATCGGGCTTCCACGCGATTGAGACGTTGTACGCTCGACTAACCACTGCATGACCCTCGAAGTTTGCGATACACTCCCTTGCGTTTGAAGTCCATATTTGGATATCGCCAAATGTTGCGATGGCAAGATGTTCACCAGACGGCGAATACCGAACGCAGTTGACTTCATCACTGCATTCTATTGGTTTTCCCTGCAACTGCCACGTTTGTGTGTTCCATAGCTTCGTCGTGTTGTCTGACGAACCAGTCGCCAAAACTGTGCCATCTGGTGAAATGTCCAGCGAGCAAATTGCCCAGTAGTGGGCTTTGATGGCTTGAGCAAGAGATTCACCACTGTCTCCATGCCATACGATGACCTCTCCCTTGTTATCACCGCTTGCTATCAATTTACCGTCTCGTGAGACCGCCACTGCAGATACTCTGCTGCGGTGCCCCTCCATCTTCTTCAACACAATGCCACTGTTCAAGTTCCACAGACGAAGCGTCCTGTCTCGAGAACCCGTCACCATACGTCGTCCATCAGAGAAGACCGCAATTGTGAGTACAGAATTTTCATGCTCTTCAAATGCACGAACGGGTGTCGTGCTTGGTATGATGTGCTGCACTGCTTCTTCCGCCATTTAGGTATTAGAGGTTGACGGTG
>QLOO01008216.1:0-16959 GCA_003313855.1 Suillus sp. MG131
AGCACAAGAATAGTATAGCCTGCCACGATGTTCAGAGATGGCATGGACACAACTTTCCGGGAACGGGTTGGGCGAGACCGCTGTTTGGGCACGTGGGCAGGTGCGCGCTGACCCGAAACAAGAAGCGACCGCAAGTACCTCCGGCGTGCCTGTCAACGTCATCAAATACCATCCGAAATCACAAACGAGGCAACTCACCTTAAGATCCTTGACTTCCTCAGAATCATTTTCGTCGTCTTCACTCTGTTCTGACGATTCATCGGCATCTTCATCATCAGCATCGACGTCCATAGAATCGTCAGTCCAACGACGACCACGTCGCCTTCGCTCCTCTTCCTCGCGCTCATGACGATCTTCCTCCAGCCATCGCATCACTTTCGCCTCCAATACACCCTCGACCCTCCACTCACGTGTGCCCTCCACCCAGGTGAACCCATCAACAACATTCGACAAGGAAACCGCACAGCGCACAAGGCGGTTCCATCTTTTACTCGTCTCTCCACGCAAATTCTCCCCACGGGAGTGACCATCGTCTTCATCGTCTTCATCTTCGATGATCCCATCGGTGAGCTGACCGCCTTCTTCCATATCCAGAATCTCCACCTCCACCCGTCTCTCCTCTCCACTCTTCCAGTATCCACGCTCGAAGACTTTTCGACTGATCCACTCCATCCCACGAAGGCACCAGTCCTCAGAGAGAGGTGGGGCACAACCACTTGTCAGCATCGCCCACCGCTCACTGCCAGCAGTTGGGACATCCAATCCCTGCGCGGTGAAGATATCGCGGGGAATGGTGGCGAAAAACTGCGCAAGATCATGCCAAGGTATCGAACGCTCCATGACGGAAAGTGTCTCTGCGTGTTTTGTGACGGTAGCCAAGAAGGTGAGCATGACTGAGAGATAAGGGTTGAGAGTCGAACGAGCAAAAGGTGAGGCCTTCCGCGTCGGATTGCGGAGAACGAACGAGAGCATCGAAAATGCAAGTTCCAACGCCAGTTTGAATGACACTGGTAGCTCCACGGGCATGTTCGCGTCTGATAGAGCTGGAGATGTTTGTGGGGCCCCTTCGTCATCCACGTCCATCCGTTTCTCTTCGTTGTCTCCGTCGCGGAATGTGGGCGCGACTTGACACTTCTTGGCAACTTTTACAGCCGGACTGCCTGCGCCAGTGTCACGAGCGCCTACACCGCCAATCTTACGCAGTACGCCGCTTGGACGACCATATTCAAGCATGGCACCGATGTTCACGACTGCCATCATGATCCATTCGCGTTCCTCGGCTCCCTCGATTTCGATGCGCTCAAGGAAGCGAGCAAGGGTCGGTGAGAAGTCGTCAAGTTGGATGTTAGTGAATAGCATGCCGTGTAAAAGAACAAAGAGCTCAGGTGCGCGAGCGTCAGGTTGCGATCGCCGCGATTGCGCAGTTGACGACCAGATGGGAAGAATGGACTCCCGAGAGGTTGAGAATGTGTGGAGGGTGGTCATACTGTGGAGAACAACTAATCAGGAATGATGCAGAGAGAGGTGACAGGGAAACAAACCTCTTGACAAAATGATACACGGCGCGTAGTTCCTCGTTATCGACCTCACGGCTTAACAAACCGAGATGGTGGTGCAACTTGCCTGCACCAGGGGTATCCGCAAGGCCTTGAGCGTACCACTCCTTTGCGATACTTCGCCAGCGCTCCTTCTCTGGCTCGACATCCATCATCCGCGCGGCGACAACGCCAATGCTCGGGCTTGGCGAATCGCCCACCCGTGCAGCGGGATGATCAGAAGATGATTTATCGCTCATTTGGGATTTGCTCTTGGCTGTCACAGGTTCGCCATCGGCAGATGCCGCAGCCGCTTTAGACACAGCATCTGTAGTTAGTGCCGGGCCTTTCAATTGGTTATTAGTAACCATTGCAGCTACGGCCATGCGATAGCGCGCGAGATCGCCAAGAGCCTCGAGCCAGCCGGATCGGAACGAACGCAAAGTCGGCTCCTCTAGAAGGCCGGTGTAGAAAGTGTAGGCATAATATATAAAGTCTTGCAGGTGTTCAAGAGCGAGGGGCGAGGAAAACGAGGCACGCCTCAAGGCCTCCAAGAGTTTGTGGAATGCGTGTGTCCAGAGACGAATGATGATATTGTACTTGCTTGGGATTACCCGGAGGGAAGCCGGAACACTCGGTGCGAGGGAGATCTCCATCAGATTATGCATCATCTCAGCGAGTCTACACACATTCAATCAATGATATCATGATGAAAACCGGAGAACGACTTGCCGTTTATGGTCTGAGATCAGCTTCGTCCACTTTTGCTGTTGGAGGTCTTCGTCGCCAACTTCGCGTCCTCGTCCTTGGAGAACGACGCGACCTTCATCTACGAGATCATCGGGGTCTTCATTTAAGATCTTTGTTTCTAGGGTGGATATCATGCGGTACAGCCTTTTAAGCTGAACGGCGAATGCATTATTGCTTGCATCCTCGCGAGGCTTGCTATCGAATAATGCGGACGATGCAGATGAATTATCCGTCGTGCCAGAAGAAAGGGTGAAGCTCGACGTCAACGAATGAGCGTACGAGGAAGTCGAAGACGCGGAGACATAGTCTCCTGATGATTTAGGTGTAGGTGGAGGGCGGGAACCACTTGACGATGGACGAGCGAGAACTGCAAATCTTACAGGATCATCCTTCCTGTGGTCGAATAATTGACGACTTGCTGGGGCGTCCCTCTGATGAGAAGTGGGGGTGTTGCGCGGCGGGGATGAACTACTTGTTGCATCGGAAATTGATTCAGGCTCAGTTGTGCGTCTCATGGGAATGGGATCCGTGTTTGGATTGAATAATTTGCCCTGCTGGGTCTGCTTTATGTGATGGTGGTGGCGAGGGGGGGTAGATATCTTGAGGCGCCGTGAGAAATCATCCGGGTCTGCCTCTGGACGGGACACAATGACATGAGGCGCGAGAAGAGTCTTACGTGGAGACGTCGCTGCGGGGGAGCTGCGGGAAGGAACGGGTGGAGGATTAGGATTTGAAAGTTGCAGACGAGATGGGGGCGTTCGTTCAGGACGTTCGCGGGGACGAGTTGAACTAGATAAACAATGAAAAATTTAGGCGATGTTACATATAAAAAAGAAATAAAACGTACACGGCATTTCTTCTCTGGAAGGCAACCATACGTTCTGCAAAATCAGTTGGCTGAGCGGGATCACGGTCCCTAGGCCTCCTTGAAGGCTTTGGCTCATCCATGACTTGTAGCAGCTCAAAGGGCTTCAAGTGCTGCTACTAGCTGGAGGATTGTGTGATATAGCTCTGGAGCGACTGCGAGATGTAAGTGGACGAAACGCAAGAGCAAACGCTGTGGGCATACCGTTCCTTGTCCACTGCGCATTTCGAGAATCCGCAGTCGCTGGCTGCGCCGATCAAGATCTATCCAAATTTAGCACTTTGTCGCCTTTCCACTTTCGATGAAATCAATTGCAATTGCAAGCACTGCTCCCCTAGCTACTACTATCACAAACACTACTGCTAATTGAAACTGAATTCAAGCTCGCTGCCCATCAGTAACTACTCTCAGTCTTCCATAGCCGCTGCCAAGAGTCCCATACCGACTCGGATGACCGGCACAGTCAATTGCCAGAGTGCGGTAAAACAATTTTACAGTCAGCTGCGGAGATAACGTGCTCGCTGTTGGACCCCGCTAGCAAGCACTGACGCTGGACCTCAATCCCTTTGGGCGCCCGGCTTTTGCTAAAATGTTCCCATGGCTATATATCTCAAGTCTGGTTTCTTTACAGATACAACAAGTCTTCCGTCCATATATCCTGCAATCTTACTACTTGCGTGTCCCATTACCAGGAATGGTGACCACCGCTGACGATAATACTGCGGATTTGACAGTTAGTTTCAAATAAAGAAACACAATGGAGACAACATACTCGCTACCTGTGCAGAATGTCGACGCATCAGATGCCAGCCACGTCACTACACCACGCAACTCGTCGGGGCGTCCGAGCCGACCCAGTGGGTTCATACTAGACCACACATCAAAGAGGTGCGGTTGTTTGTCCAGATATGCTGCAGTCATACTATCACAACCCATCACAATTTGGTATTGCAGTATAATTAATCGCGAGACAAACCTGGTGTAGATATGTCCCGGAGATAACGAGTTGACGCGAATTTTCTTCTCGCCAAGTTCGCAAGCCATGCTACGAGCCATCTGCAGGACAGCTGCTTTGGAGCTGTTGTACGATATCCAGGCGTGGCCCTATACATGGTCAGCATGCAAACTTGGCCATAGCAGTCTCTGGGAGACACGCACTCTGTTAGTGATACTGCCCGACATTGATGCGATAAGAACGATGCTGCCACCGCGTCCGAAGCGTGACATCTGTCTGCCAGCAGCCTGCGCAGTAAAAAGGACGCCAGTGGTGTTGACATCCAGGACCTTCAAATCGGGATTAATCTCAAAAACTGTCGGTGGCAAGCAACTCATCGACAACCACCCACCTCTCTGTACTCCTGCGCCGGGTATTCCAGGCAGTCTATGTGCGACCTCAGAATACCAGCTGCAGCGACGCAAAAGTCCATTCTTCCCTCTTTATCACCAATCTCCTCCGTCTTCTTCCACAGCGACTGCTGATCAGTGACGTTCGCGCTGAAATACTCCAGCCGCGAGTTATTCCCTAGCTTCGCAACGTAATCTCTACTTGCGATCCATTCATCCGATGGCTTTTCTGGAAGATCGAAGCAGTACACGACGCGTGCACCAGCTTCGCAACATGCAAGGGCCATCTCAAGGCCAAGGCCCCTATTTCCACCGGAAACAAGCCCAACGCGATCAGTTAGCGCAAACTCATCGAAGATCTTGGGCTTTGGTGTGATGGATGGGTCTGCAGCAGCCTCAAGGGCAGCCTCGATACCGAGTTTACCGAGAGGAGATGCAGATTGAGCTGCGAATTGGGAACTACGGGATAATTCAGTTCTCGATTCATGCTAGCAGCCACGACATTTCTAGATAGATAGATCGAAATAAGCATTCGGCACAGCTTACCTGGACATGGCTTGGGGAATCGAGGATAGATGGTTGCGACAAGATGGTTTCAGTTACGTTAGGGGAAATGATCACGTCTGAGGGGTCTTTATACTGCACCCCCCTCCTGTGAGCTCACCTGACCATAATCAAGGCGAGATGCGGCGTATGAATAACGAAATTAGTACTTCATTCTGAATGTCTTGGTGACCACATGAGCATGAGTGTTAATTTGCGGATCAAAGTGATCTTCCCGCAGCAGATAAAGAGAAATCTAAGAACTGAAGTACCCGCGTTATCAGTGACATGTAGTCCTGATCTGATCGTTCCAATCGATTGTAAGAGGGCTGATGCATTACCTCCTGCATCAGATATCATATGATATTGGATCCGTGGATGTAGTACTTTACAAGCTAGTGTGCAGCATAAGAGAGATATCTTTGCGCGCAGTACTGTAGCTAGAGATAACGGAGCTTGTTCGTGTATGTGGAGCGACGTAACAATCATGAACACCTATGAAGAACGGTCAGCGCGACTGCAGCGAGTTCAGACTATAAATGATACGTACCTCAGCATATACTATTACAACAATAAAGGGACTGCGAAAGTATGAATGGGTTAACTTGGGTAACGACGGAAAAAGAGAGAGGCACCGAGAAACAATACTTGGCAAGTTACGATATAGCATCAAGGTCGACGTCCAAACATCTCCTGTACATTGGCGTCAAGCTTTGGGCACACCAACGAACCATGGCGTGACAAGGGCATTTGCACGTCTGAGTAGATTGACACCAAACCAGGACGACAACGCCTCCCCGTTCCACTGGTCTGTCATATGTATTATCTTGTCGTCATCATCCAAATCCACGACGATGATAGACTCAATTCGCTGAGAAGTGAGCGAAGAACGTGAGTACTTCTCTTAGAAGTTAGCTAGCACTGTATACCTTCTTGGTTCCTATATACCGGAAAGTATACTCTTGCGTTTGCGAGTAGATGAGACGTTTCGGCGTGCGCGTAAATGACATGACCCGACTCGAAATTGTCTCTGATTTTGAAAAAATCTTGGGCTGAAGACCTATGAGACTTTAGCATTTTAGTTGAAAGCAGGATTACTCGCCATGGCAAACCACTGCGTGAACGACTCAAATAAGCCTGAGCAGGATATCGTGACCCAGAGAGTCGCACCTGAGGAGCATATTGCGTATAACCCTCGCATCTGACCAAAGGAAACTACCAGAATGAGGGAATCGTGGAACTAAATAATGATATGACGCCGACCTCAAAAACTGCGTCGAGCCTCCAAGTTCTTTCAAAAATCTCCTTTGACGGCCGACAACAGTAGAGCTCATTCAGATCAGCAATAATGCGATCCCGAATCGTGTCGTCCATTGGTGGGCTGGGCTTTGTAGGAGACATAACAACTTTGTCGTCATCCTCAGACACAGGCGCTCCAGAGTAATGTGCACCCCCAGCAGTGGAGTACACGATATCTGGAATCGGAAGAGGTATATGCAATGTAGGGCGGTGGTATGTCATCGTGGGTGATGCTGAATCACTGCTTTTGAGTGAAGCATTGTGTACGGAGGGTGTTTCTTGTGAGATGGTCATTGTAAGAGTCGACGTCTAACGGTTTCAAAAGCAAGTAGATCAACTCCACACCTAGACCGATCTGGAGAGACCTAGAAGATCAGATAAGATAACAGTATGACATAGACTCCGAGCAGACTCCGTCCCCGTGTACAAATACATAATTTAATCGAAATCAATTCAAAACTCGAATCCGCTCTACCATGCAGTATATCCACCGTCGACAATAATGCTAGGAAATATCCACGTCAGTGTTCAACGTTGTTCAACCTGCACATTGAACAGATTCTACGCACTTGCTTCCCGTACAAAAGCTCGACGCGTCAGACGCCAGCCACGTCATAATTCCACGCAGTTCGTGGGGCTTGCCAAGTCTATTCATGAAGCTTTGCTCTGACCATATACTTTCGAATTCCGGTCGCGCTGAAAATACTGCTTTCGTCATGCTGCAAACTTGTGCGTCAGAGGATTTTGGAACACAACACAGAACGTACGGTGTCTCAATATAACCTGGTGACAGCGAGTTGACCCTGATGTTCTTTTGTGCAAGTTCACATGCCATAATACGGGCCATCTGTATCACTGCGGCCTTGCTAGTATTGTATGGGAGTACTGGCGTGTGCTGCGAGCAGTCAAGGGCATGTAAACGAGAAGAGCTGAACTATAGTTACCTTCAGAGCAACACTCCCAGCGATGGAGGCTATAAGGATAATGCTTCCTGGCAGCTGGAACCGAACCATTTGCTTCGCAACAGCTTGAGCGCTGAAGAACACCCCTTTGAAGTTTACAGCGTGGACCTCTCACAGAGTTGGACTTTGCTTGCGATCACATGCAGAACATCGACACACCTCTTCGAGCTCTTCTTCTGTATACTCCAAGCAAGACCGGGTGGCTCCAGAAATACCTGCTGCTGCGACACAGATATCCATCCTCCCCTCCTTAGTTGCAATTTCTTCGACCATTTTAAACAGCCCTTTCTGATCGCGAACATCAGCAGTCACATATTCGAGTCTTCCTGCTCCCCCAAGTTTTGCTACACTCTGGCGAGCGGCATTCCAATCTTCACCTGGTTTCTCCGGGAGATCTAAACAATATACTGCACGCGAACCAGCCTTAGAGAGTGCCAATGCAGCCTCGAGTCCGAGACCACGGTTGCCTCCGGTGACAATCGCAACCCGGTCCGTCAATGCAAAATCTCTCAGGCCCTCTTGGATTGCGGACGTGGAGTGCGAGGAGGTTAACCTGACTCCACTCTTGTAGCCTGAGATAGATGGTATTTGTGGGCGCCGCAAGATTGCTAGGCTGGAGCGGCTGATGATTGACTTCAACATCGATAGGAACTAGAACGAGAGTCTCGGTATGATGTTAGGACGACGTTGAGGTGGAAATAACGCAACAGCGGTAAAATAAACGGCTATGCGGATAGGTTGAACCCTGAGTAACGAGTGCCTAGAAGTCAACATGGATACAGAATCTGATGGGCCATCTTTAGACCATTAGCCTATATAATAATACCAGGCGTGACCTGGAGTTGTCGCACAGAATCACGGAGTTAATTATAAAATATCGATAGAGGAAGTGAAACATGGCAAAGGCTGTCCGGGGAAGACGTGAAGCATGCATGAGTGGTGCTCAGTTCTCAGGAGGATGAGACGTTCTATTTTAGTATGTGCGGAGCTTCGACCTTCAGTGGGCTCGAAAACGCACCTAGCTCACCATGAGTACTCCCGAGATGCACTGCAATGGAAGTATGATTGAGAACGGATTGCAATTTCACGCAAGACCGCTAGCTGTCGAGTGAAGATAGTCGTGCAGAATGGAAACAGTATGATATGATTGAATTGTAAACTTCCTGACATTACATGATGTATCCCCTTGCTCGATCAACGAACATTTCCAGACTAATCGACAATGTATAACCTAAAGATGTTAGATGGTGCACACTGCCTCCTTCCCACTTTCTCCTAGCCACCGTTAGCATTACCTTGCCACAAACCGTACGCCTTCCCGGGTGTTGTTTGCCAGAGTCGAATTGTACCTGTGACATTATACCTGTCATTATCGTTTGAATCATTTTGTTCGAACAAGTCTTACCATCCTCTGAAAAGTAACGCATTATCAGATAAGAGTGGCTGGAGTTAGAAGGAGGAAAACGCACCGCTGCCGCTTGCATATACTTCACCGTCAGGGCTAAACTCGACGCAGTGGACAGGTCCGTGATGTCCCTTCAAGATCTCCCTCTCCTCCCCATCCATTCCATGGACCCTGACCCACTCGTCACCAAGATTGCCTGTGACAAAGCGGTCTTGAAGGATAGGATGAACGGATGCGGATGATGGCGAGTACGCTAAGTTGAGACTATGTGTTGGAGTACCACTAGGTAGAGCAGGTATAAATGCGACAGTTTTTCCCGATGTCACGACCAGACGCTTGGTTTGCGGCGATAGTTCCATCGAGGTTATAGGATTAGGGAAAGTCATAGTCGTCGTAAGTTTTCGTGTTCGCAGGTCCCACCATCTGTACAAGATTATGGTCAGTGGCGTTCTGTTGTGGCTAATTATCATGACAAACTTGATGATACCATCTTCGCCAGCCGATACACCAGTGTGTTCTCCAACCCAAACTACGCTCTTCACGGTTCCATCATGCGATGGTAGGCCGACATCGCCAAGGAAGTCTGCATCTGCGTCTGGCCGTGTAAGGTCAAATATTCTGACCTTCTTCTCTTGACCGCCAGTAAGAAGATGAGAACACGTCGGAGAGATTGCCACGGTTCGAACAATATGATTATGAGGGAATGAATGCAACACGTCTCCTGAATATGTGTCCCAAATTTTTCTTGGTTGTAATTATGATTAGCAAGGAAGGAAGCAAGGTGGGAATTGGGGCGGCAGACTCACGCAGTGAAATCAGCGCTCCCTGAAGCCGCTCGCGAAGCATCCGGAGAGAGCTTTGTGCTCCATACTGCACCCTTGTGACCCAAAAATGTGCCTATCCAGTCTCCGGTCCATTCTCTAAGCATCGGATTGCCATCTTTGCAGCTGGACACCAGAAGATAGGTGCCGTCGTCTTGGAGTGGCGAAAAAGAAAGGTGGGTTACTGGACGGGTGTGTCCAGGTGCCACGAGAGGCACGGGCTTTGGGTGAATAGACATGATCGATATCGTTACTGACAGGTTCGTGATATCTATTCGTGAAGCAGGCGCACTGCGCTCTGGTCTTGACAACAACGCGAGTATGTACAACACAGTGCAGCGCAAAACAGCACGTTGCACGTGACCATTTACGGCAGAGGAACTCTTGTAGTTTTTACTAACTGCCAACAAAGCTTTCTACTTTGTTGAACTCATAAGGCTAGGCTTTCGCAAATTACAAGGAGTCGTTCAGGTTAGCGCACATCTCCCTCGAATTGATCATTAATATCAGTATCAGCCAGGGCGTACACCTCATTGCCACCTCGAATTTGAATTATTGTGAAGCCTCTGTCAAGACCCTGAGAGGAACGATCCAGCTCCACATGTAGGCACCGCTTGCTTTGCTTGACTGGCATACTTGGTACCTGCAGGCACTACTATCAACGCTATAATTTACATAATTACTTGGACAACAACACTGCTTTCTCGACGAGCACTAGGTGTGTCGCTGGTCTCACGCTGTTCCGGGAACGATTCTAACGGAAATGTGACTTGGAGTTCGAACCCTCGGATCAAGTGAGCATGCAGTCGCCATATGCATGTTGTATACTTATCGCAGCCTCGGTTGTCAATTCGTTTACCAGAACACGGTTCGCGCCGACTCCACGCCGTGGTTGCAGGCTGCGGAATCAGTGTCCATGTCACGCCAAATATGAACACCTGCCTCTACGTTCTATACCCCTGGATCACGCTATATGCTAGCACTACTTTTAATCGAAACGCGACAGCCCCTGACAATATTGACCATGCATAACGTGGAGGTAGAGATGATCATTGTATGCTCAATAAATACCCAATCGTATCACATGCGAGAATCGTACTTGATAATAAATTTCAACTCAGCGCGTACATACATGTCCCTGCATGAGGAACCATCGTCAATTCGACCATAAATGACGTGCTCAGTCGACATTAACGCCCAGTGATATGTTTCACAGTAGGCCGACTTGGATTATTATGGACTCCCGAATCTATAAAATGGTTATCCCTGCCATCAAATTATCCCGCACTGCGCCCATCACAGACTGTGCCACTGTACTACTGCAAACGTAATTATTTGTCGTTTGGAGAGGCCAGTGCCGCCTTGTTGCCTAATCCACCTCACTCTCCGCACTACGCATAAATATCTACCCGGGAGCACCTCTCATTCCCATTTGAGCCACTGTGCTTGATCCCCGCTTTCCTAATAGTTCGACCATGCTTTCGACAGCGAAACGCGTTGGCAATAGAATTATCGGGAACCCCGAGCAGACAGTGACCACAATCTCCACCGAATCCTATTTGAAGGGCCTTGTGAAAGATCCGAAGCATGAGGTACGAGATTCATAAACTTCTTCAGTGCTCGATTCAGATTATGTTATTCCAGGTGGTGAATTATTTTACCAGTCTTTTCCCAATCCTTGGATGGATCTCGCGATACAGTGAAGCATTCTATTCTTCTATTTGACACGCGCAGGCTAATTGTACTTATTTTCAGATTGGGGATGGCTTACAGGCGACCTTGTTGCTGGCCTTACCGTAGGAATGGTGCTAGTGCCACAGGGCATGTCATATGCACAAGTAATATTCTGTCTCAAATCCCGTTCTCGTTCACTGACAAGCCTTCGTAGATTGCGACCCTTCCTCCACAGTACGGTCTGTATTCATCCTTCATTGGCGTTCTTGTATATTGCGTACGTGCACACGCTATTTTGCATAATCGCGGTGCTTAATTTGCTTACAGTTCTTCGCAACTTCGAAAGATGTCTCTATCGGACCAGTGGCAGTTATGTCGCTAACCGTGGCTCAAGTCATCCTTGCTGTAGATTCAGAGTACCCTAATAAATGGGGTGCCCCACTGATAGCCACCACACTGGCCTTTGTCTGTGGATTTATCGTACTCGGGATCGGCCTCTTACGCCTCGGCTGGCTTGTCGAATTCATACCCACACCGGCAGTCAGCGGGTTTATGACTGGATCTGCGATAAATATAGTCGCAGGTCAGGTCCCTGGCCTTATGGGTATCACTGGGTTCAAGTAAGTCGTGTCATTCGGAGCGAAATGCATTTTTGTGACATACTTCATAGTACTCGAGCTGCCACGTACCTAGTTATCATCGATACCCTCAAGGGACTTCCCGGTACAACTCTAGATGCCGCCTGGGGACTCACAGGCCTTTTTGCGCTCTACGCAATTCGCATCATTTGTGATCAATTATCCAAGCGGTACCCCAGACGAGGTAAGCTTTGATCTGCAGTCGTCCGATGATGAGACTCTAATGGTATCTTGTCCAGCCCGACTTTTCTTTTTCGTCTCAGTTACAAGAAATGCTTTCGTGGTGATAGTCTTGACCATAGCTGCCTGGCTGTACTGTCGAGACCATAAAACCGCCTCTGGTAAATATCCGATCAAAATCTTGCAAACTGTTCCAGCAGGGTTCCAAGATGTGGGCCCCCCTGTCATCGAAAGGGAACTCGTTAATGCTCTCGCGCCACACATCCCTGTCGCCACCATAATACTTCTCCTCGAGCACATTGCCATTGCCAAATGTAAGCCACTGATTATCTGACCGTCATACCCTTTTTAAACATTACTTGCAGCATTTGGACGGGTCAACGGATATAAAATCAACCCCAACCAAGAGCTCATCGCCATAGGCGTCACGAACACGCTCGGCACTTTATTCCATGCGTATCCCGCTACAGGATCGTTCTCCCGTTCTGCGTTGAAGTCAAAGTCGGGCGTGCGAACTCCTTTGGCTGGTGTCGTCACTGCAATGGTTGTCATTGTTGCTCTCTATGGCCTTACCCCAGCCTTTTATTGGATTCCTAACGCTGGGCTTTCAGCAGTCATTATCCACGCGGTCGCTGATCTTGTCGCGTCACCTTCCCAAGCATACTCTTACTGGCGCGTTTCCCCCCTTGAGTTTATCATCTGGCTGGCTGCAGTCCTGGTCACTGTCTTTTCGTCTATTGAAAACGGCATCTACACATCCATCGCGGCATCGTTCGCCTTGCTTCTGATTCGCGTTGCACACCCCAGAGGATATTTCATCGGGAAGGTTACCCTTACACGTAACTCAACGGAGTCACGAGAAGTTTTTGTTCCGTTGTGCAAGGATGGTGTAACGGACCAACATGTCAAAGTTGACCCTCCCGCTCCGGGTGTGATCGTTTACCGTTTCGAAGAAAGCTACCTATACCCCAACTGCTCTCTCATTAACTCCATCATTGTCGATTACGTGAAGGAGAATATGCGACGCGGTATTGACTTCAGCACGATCCGGTTGGCTGATCGCCCCTGGAACGATCCCGGACCAACTCGTGGCAACTCCGAGGCTGCGGAGGCAGCCAACAACGAAAGACCTGTTCTTCATGCCATTGTGCTAGACTTTTCTGGAGTGTAAGACATTTAACCTCGGTCTCCTTTTGCGAATCATCTCACTCATTTCTTATCCTAGATCTCATATCGACACCACGGCTATCCAAGCTCTCATAGACACGCGGAACGAAGTCCAGAGATGGGCAAACCGTCCCATAGAGGTCAGTCACAGTATTTATCCTACCACGCTGCCTGGCTAACGCAATGCAACACTACAGTTCCATTTTGCTACCATCTTGTCACCCTGGATCCGGCGTGGTCTTGTAGCCGCAGGTTTCGGCATCGGCACCCCAGCAGTCGAGCTCTCTAACGAAGTCGCACCTGTTGTACCCTACCGTGGTGGCCGCCGTGAGAAATGGTGGGATGACGCCTCCAGCGGCATCGAAGATATCGAGGCCCACAGCGAGTCTCTTCCTCCTACTTCGGGAACTGTGCCCATTGTGCCCATTGAAACTCCCTTCTTCCATTTTGATCTCACTAGCGCTGTCCGTGCCGCGGAGGCTGGTATAGAGAAACCCGGCGAGAGAACTGAAACTCCTCCAGTGAAATATCTCTGATTGGTTTAAGTTGAACGATCTAAGATTGGACAACTGCGCGAAAGAGCAACTACTTATAATATATACAGTCACACAGTATGTATGTAGTAATCCAGATGGTGTATCATGCCGATAACGGCTCATGACCTTTATTCCAGAGAAAGGGCTGTACTGCGACAAGTTGGTGACGTTGAGTTAACACGTCTAATTATAGCCGTTTTGGTCAACGGAAACTATTATTATACAATCATTATGTAATTATTACTCCGCGTGATCACCAGCACTAGCTAACTGAACTGTACACATTATTGACAATTCGCTGGATGCTTCACTTAAGGCTACCGACTGCCTGGCCACCCGCATTATATGCACGATCATTTTCTAGGAGCTCAACAGCGCTCTCAGGTCATAATAAAGTAAGATCCAGTCCCAACTCTTGGCCTTCACAAACTCATACCCAACGCGTCTAGTGGTCCAAAATAAAACAACGAAAAGGTGCAGAAGACGCGAAGAAATCAATCCTGTACGGTAAAGCCGCCCAGGTAAGTCTCCTCCTATGCAGCTCTATCTCATGAACGCGCTACACGCGTTTGCTAATAGGACATTCTTGCCGCTGCCAGGAGTATGTATGTTTCGCGCACATCCTCTCCAGTCGCTTATACCCCGCATTCAGATGGCGGATCGCCGAACCTTGAAGAAAACTCCATGCTAGCCACTGCCGTCCGACGCGCAAAAGACGCTGGTGTCCCGAAAGAGAACATCGAGAATGCTCTGCTCAAGGCACGTGCACACGCTCACCGTCCGCTGTCGTGCCTCACCGAGTCCTACAGGCGTTCAAAAGCAAGAACGACAATGGTCAAGCTGTCACTTATGAAGCCATGATGTACGGCTCTGTGGGCATCATCATGTAAGTGCCTGTTGAAACTCTTCGATGGCATTGTAGCTGAATTAGCGGGAAGAGAATGTAGGACCAATAATATCAACCGCACCGTCCGTAATGTGAGAGAAATACTCAACCGTCATGGGTCCGTCCAGCCTCTTTTATTTTTATCTCTCTTCAATACCATTACAGTGCTCGACAGGCTCCAGTCAAATTTATGTTCCATCAGCGAGGATACCTCAAAATCGCTCTCGACCCAAACGACATAGAAGACCTGTTCAACACAGCAGAGTCGACTAAGTGTGCCTTTGATTTCGATGAGTGGGAAGACGACTCCAGTGGTAGTCGTGGAATAGAGGTACGCCCTCGAATCTTGTTTCTAAGAAGCGAACTCATCGAGTCATAGCTGGCATGTTCTCCCGACGAGTTGTTTAAGTTAGAAGACGGACTTCGACAGTACATCCAGCAGAATGCCAATGCTGAAATACTCGCCAGGGAGGTTAGATGGGCCCCACTAGAAGAGCAAGGAAGCACCGACGATGAAAAAGACGGTGTCTCAAATCTTGTCGAAGCTTTAGAAGAGGACGAGGATGTCACCTGTGTGTCAACTTCCCTGGAATACAGCCCTCTGTTCGGAAACGCTTGATTTATAATACATACTCATACAACAGACATTACAAAGTGAAGATGAAGCTCCGTAACGCCCGGAGACAGCATAGACCAAACTAACAAGAGCGTTTGCCACTCAGCACATCAGGATGGAGGCTTATCCACGCATGACCATTATCCCCTCCGCATTGAACAACACCAGCATCCACTGCTTGACTAAAATATTCCGTCAGACTGGATGCGCCAGCTCCAGAATATATCTCAGGTCCAATCATTAGGCCCACTGTTGAAGGAAAGGGTTTCGCCAGCCCACTTCTGTGAACTTTAGACAGGCATGTAACGAGTGGCTGGAAGCAAGGTGGGATCGGCACAACTGGTGGAGGACTGGGGTTCAGTGGAGCGAGCTTGGTGGTCTTCTTCGATATGACGCGTAATGGTGGCGTAGTAGCCATGGATGAAGTTTTGGTATAAGAAAAATCATTATGTGGTGTAGGAGGGTTGTTGCTATGGTCAATTGGGGGTGTCGATGACTTTGGTGCATCAAATTCCTGTCTGAACCTTGGGTGCAGCGTTATCCATGAGTTGCTTCGAGTCGTCCCCCCACCAAACTCGATTACAGAAGCTTCTTTCGCTAGCAAAGCATAATCCGCAAATTTTGTTGTACGCGCGCGCTTGTACACATTCTTGTCAACCCGAATTAAGTCATTAGCAATGTCGGACCTTGATGGATTTAGAATTCCTTTCGACCGAGCCAGTAGAAGTTGATTGATCAGCGGAAGAAATTTTGGGGGTGTAAGGCGTCGAATCTTATCCTCGATGGACTCAGAGTCGATATGAGGCGCTTGACATTCTGAGGGTTCATCTGTATTATCACCAACAACAGATGTTGCTTGTTGTGATTCGATCTCAACCTTAGCCATCGTAAGATTGGAATCAGAGGCGATCGAAGACGAAGATGGTGCCAATGAAGATGGTGCCGATGATGACGTCGGAGAAATGGGAATTATAGAAGGTTCGGGGGTGGGGGGAGAATCATCGACAAGAGCAGCGTTTACAATATAAGCATCGCCTGCAGTGTGGTACGATTCGACAGAGTTCGCAACCTGTGTGTGCGAGGGATCATCGACCTGTGTTAAAGGTGGACTTCTGATTGAGATATCTGCAAACTCGTCGGTGCTGCTGCTGTAGCCTCTGTCTCTGTCACTATATCCAAGGGCATCCTTGACTGCCGCTTTGTCCGACATAACTATACGATTATCCAACATGGCTGAGGTAGGGTCGACCTCTGTTGATCGTGGCAATGACACCGCAGCAGGAACAGAGTTCTGGGGTGTGTTACGGTACGAGATGGGGGTGCCTCCTGAGATGGTACGGGTGTGGAATGGAGAGCCAAGAGGAGGGTTTTGCGAGTTCAAATTATACGGGATAGCAGGAGATGGGGATAGTGGGGCGTTCCTCGGGCTCATGGTAGGGATAAAGTCAGGCTCTGCTATGTTCTGGCTGCGTTCCAGTCCTGAGCCTGAGCTGGGGGCAGTGGCGAAGGGATTGTGACTCGCATCCTGAATTTCATCAGCTACGCTGACAAAGTCATCTGCGAGATTGTCATCTGAAAGTGCATCGTTCGCTTTGAGAGAGTAGCCTAAGCCTCGGTCGATGTCTGGGACAGTCTGCGTCGGCTTTGTCGCGAATCTAGCCCGCGGTGCTGCAGATCCGGAATTAAAAGGTTCAGGCGTCGCAGAGATTGTGCTAGCAGCGTTCTTCGGTATGCACAA
>QLOO01008247.1:0-12691 GCA_003313855.1 Suillus sp. MG131
GGTGTTGACGAGCGGGGTCCCGTCATAGTATATAGAACGCCCTTACGAGTGCGTCCACTCTGCCCTGCGTTTCTCAGCAAAAGCAGACATGCCTGGCAAAATTAAAAGGGATCAGTGCAAATCTAGTCCCACAACACAAAAAATACACCCACCCTCCTTCTGATCTTTGGTTGAAAACAAGGCATGGAATAACCGCTTCTCAAACCTCAGTCCCTCAGCGAGGCTCATTTCAAATGCTGCATTCACAGCTTCCTTTCCTGCACCCACTGCGACACGCCCCTTGCTTGCAATATCGCTCGCAACCTTTATGGCCTCGTTAACGACACTGCCCTCTCGTACAACTCGTACGATGCCCCAGCGTTCTGCTTCGTCCGCGCCGATTATACGTCCGGTGAGAACGAGTTCCATGGCACGTGATTTGCCAATGAGACGGGCGAGACGTTGGGTCCCGCCGCCACCAGGGATGACTCCGAGATTGACTTCTGGCTGTCCAAGTTGTGCTGAAGGCGCTGCGAGAAGAATGTCAGCTTGCAATGCAAGCTCCAAGCCACCGCCGAGCTGAAGAGAGGAACTTGAATGAAAACGTAGGAACTGACAGATGAGTCTAGGAACATACGGCGTAACCGCTGACAGCTGCAATGACTGGCTTTTTAAGCTTAGCGATAACTTCCCAATTCGCGAGGAAGTTGGTGGTGTAGGCTTCTGCGACTTCAAGAAACTTTATCGGAAAGTATTCAGTCACTTAGGAGAGACACTCACAAGACTTGTCCTTCATTTCCTTGATGTCCGCACCAGCTGAATATAAACAGATCTAGTCGAGTTCATGATCCGAATGACTGAGAAACACACCCGCAAACGCGCGTTCTGACCCAGTGAGAATCATAGCACCCACACCGACATCCTCATCAGCTTCCTTCATCGCATCAGATATATCTTGAAAGTGCGCCGCGTTGAGTGCATTGAGCGCCTTGGGTCTGTTCAGTGCGATGAGCGCCACGCCCGGGCTGGGCCGGGAGACAAGGACATTTGCGTATTCACGCTGGGCATGCAAGCTTGTAGAGAAGAAACGTGCGCTGCTACTTGCATGGCGGAATGTCGAGCGGGAGAGTGCGACGAACGACATTATGAACTGGAGGAGACAGCTGTGGGGAAGGTCCGAGCCTCCGTATGTGGCGTCCGACGGGCCGGGTCGCTGAAAGTGACCGAGTTCCGCACCGCTCAACACTTTCGAGCTCAGAGTCTCAGTCTCTCAGAGGCAACTGAGACGTACCAACTTGAACATGATGGCGCCACTGGGATGTATACTATAGCTGTAGGTTATTGTGGTCAACAATATTTCTTCTCTTGAGTTGTCCATCAAGCAATAACGATTGACGCCGTCGGCGCGCTCATACATGATGTGACAGTTACGCTGAATCGGTACTGACATGGTGGAAAATTTAGACTTGCCGATGATGCCTTGGCGATGGCAATCAGGTTATCTCCCAACGAGCATCTCGTTTGTGTCATGGAACACGATAAGCAATCGGAGGTCCTCGACTCGTGGGTATCTCATTGAACACCAGTCGTTGCAAACTGAATATTAATTTTCCGATACAGTCTTCTCCGAAAGCAAAACGAAATTCTTGACGTCCTTAAGCGCTCAGAACTAGAGAAAGCGGACAAAGACGTCCGATTGCAGTTCTGGGAAACATATGAGGTTGTAGCAGAGGAAGTCGATAGCGAGTTTCTAGAGCGGTACAATGGTGATATCGATATCATCCCTACTTTCGTGCGTTCTCTTCCTCAGAACAGTTTACGAACGATCCCAGTTAAATGCAATCTCGCAGGCGGGTCTCTTTTCAGCTGTCACCACCTCCTTCATAATAGCGTCACAACCTAATACAGGAGACACCACCAATGCACTGTTGACCCAACTCATATTACTCGCGGCGAATGGTACTTCAGCACCCCAGAGTATTACGCTTCCGCAGCCAGCAGGGTACTCGCGTAGTAATGTTTGGGCTCAAAGCCTAGCCTACGCCAGTCTTTTACTTAGCCTCTTTGCTGCCTTTGGTGCCATCCTGGGCAAACAGTGGTTAGGATATTACAAGTCCAACAGATACGGTCATGGCTCGATAGAGGAACGTGGAAGGAGACGGCAGCAAAAGATGGAAGCACTAAGGACGTGGTACTTTGATGCTGTGGTTCAGTCATTCCCGGCGTTGTTGCAGGTTTCGTTATTCCTTTTCGGTGCCTCCCTCAGCATCAACATGTGGTCTCAGCAACAGACCATCGCACGTGTCATAATCTGCATCACATTGTTTGGTGTTACGCTTTACGGTTTCACCGTCTTCGCGTCCCTCATGTCCTCGGACTGTCCCTTTCAAACACCTGTTTCTATCGTCATCAGGCTTACTTGGCAACTCATAGGAATTCGCGTGGTTCAGTTCTATGATCTATGCCATTTGCGATATGCTCCGCAATACATTGGGTTAGGCGTGGCGCTCGGAAAGTCGCTTCTCACGGGACTCGCTAGTGCTAGAAGCATGTTGTCTGCTCTCCATCGGACGGTTACCAGCTCTTGTTTGCGTTCCATCCAAGCTCTGCGATCCTGTTTATTTGCGCAGTCCCGTGTCCCCGTGATCCGCGATCTCGAGTTTGGCAAACTTCCCTCTAAAGCAACGGAGTCATACCTTCCCGTAATTTCACTGTCATACGAATTTCCAGCCGTCTCCGTCGCGTCTTCGGATGCTCCTTCCGTAAAATGGTTACTCGAAACGTCCACAGATCCCAACGTATTCATTGCAGCTTGCCACCTGGTCCCTGAAGTTGAATGGCCCTTCGAATTTGATGTTTCCGGTATTATTTCTCTCCTGCATCGCGGGCTTGGAAGCTGTTTCGATACCAAAGATCGGCTATTAGCACCAGCGAAAGAACGAGCGTTAGCTTGCGCAACAGCTCTCGTCCATCTCAGTGGAAGGGAATACCTTCGACTAGACGGGGAGTATTATTCCGCTGCACAATGGCCTTCTCAGCCTAGATATCTTCACTTCTGGCACCTCCTCAGCCGGGAATCGCTGGACGCCGATTATGCATTGAAGATTAATCTTGGGCAGAAGTGGATAGCTGATTACACTTATCGTTTCTTCCGGGATACACCAACATTCTCTTCAGCATCTGATGCTACATTGTTATGGCTCTCCCAAGTCCTTCCATATGTTTTCCTTCTTCATAAAGACATCGACGAGCTCGCGCAGATGGAGGATTTAGCATTTAGTATCATCTCGATGCTCCTTGAAACCAAAATACCGAACAAGGCCCCGTCAGCTCAGGTGCTCGCTAATTGTACACTTCTTGCTGGTATCTTGCTCGGGCTTAATGTCGACAAAACGGTGCTCGTGAAGGTTGACAAAAGGTGTGCCGGTTCTTTTGTTTCAGTTAGATAGCCTATCTAACCGCGACCAAAGCGCTGCTATCGATGTTCTTCTCACTAAACTCCTCGCCTGTCTACAAGGCTGCGTTGATGGGGCGCATCCACAACACTATGCTTCTAGAGCCAAGAAATGTCTCCCACACGCCCTTCGCATCATTGAGCTGACAGGCGCGGTTCCCCTTGACGGCTCGTTTTTCCGAGCGGGCCTTGCTTGCTGCAAAGAAATCTTCCTCGAATGTTCCGCGATATCTGACAACGAAACAGAGGACTCAGAAGACATGCAGAGACGCTTATTCGAAGCAGGAGCTGCGCTGCACACAGCTATATGTATCCCTCAAGGCCCTCTCGGAAACGTCTACCAGCCAGATGACTCCTTCCTATATTGGTATGGGGAGTTTACCTGGGCACACGACAGTCGTTCTTCCTATGAATTTGAGTGGCTCATTGATTATGTTTGCGAACTGCGCGAGCTCGAGGGTTACGAGGTGGAGGATACTCTTGCGGATGCACTCCTGGCACTTAGTGCTATGAAGAGTCTCGGAAGTCGAGCGAAGGAAGCAGCTTATCTGGAAGTCCTATTGTGGTCTATGGGAACGGAACAGCCTGCCCGGTTGCGTTATGCTGCTCTGCGTGCTACATACGAAATGCGAAGAACATTACTGGCCGCTATAGAAGATACAGATGGCAATGCCAATTTACGGGAGAAACTACTTGCGCTTTCCCCTGCCATCCTCACCGCTATCTCCCCTAGTGAAGCCGCTAGTGTGGAAGGTAGTCATGGTGTCGTGTTCGATGAAGGACGTGATGGATGTTACTTGAAACTCCTCTTTGCCCTTGTAAAGAATTCTGCGTGGTGTAGTCGCCTTTCCCTAGACGACCACATAAACAGGTGCATCAGTCTTATGGCCGAAGCCGCGGACAGCAACCCTCACGCATTCTATCTCTCCGGTATTTTCCTGCGGATCACGGCTGTCTCAAAGTCCTTGGAACTTCCACTCCATGATATGTTCTCAAGGGCGAAATTATCCCCACTCGTCCCTGGTGCATGGGATGCGTTCCCTAGCGTGTATCTCTCAGGCAACGATGATTGTGTGGAAATCTTGCCAGGCCTCGCGGAGTTGACGCTTGAATATATCCCGCTGGACAGATTCGCACTTGAGACGCTTGACGAGCGAATAGACTGGGTGCTAGATATCCTGAGAAAGTACTCAGAGCCTGAGAACGTTATTTCCGCGGTGGAAACATTATTAGAGGTGGTCAGGATCAGGTTACACTCACCGCTTGTCAGTATATGATTCATGATGGACAGTTTGATTTACACGTACGTCTAATCTATATATATATTTGTATATGTATATCTGAGCTGCTTACGATGCAAGGATGGTCGTTTAACAGGGGGCAACAGAGGGCAACTCATGTCCAAGCTTGCCTTATGCGGCCCGTTGCGGATGTTTCCTATTGACTAGCTCCCGAATGAGCTGGAGGTTCAGGCCTGCAGGTCCAGGCCTTCAGTGATGAATCGTTCATGATCGCTCAACATGGAAAATTCCGGACATGACATCGAACTCAAGGTATCATGAATTTGACGCCAGTCATGATGGGACTGCTATGTTAACACTCATACCGGCTGCTTCTCTGTCTGCTGATCGATGTCTCTACTATCTCCGACTCGACGATACATTGCCACGATAATCGAATTCATGTAACGGCGCCGGACCGACGCATTCTTTGGCGGCAAGCTGCGAAGAAGGTCCTGGATTGCCCGAGTTTTGGTTGGGAGTATGGCGTCATCGTGAACTCCCATGGCTCCTTTGCTGCAGTCCTGATCGCGCCGAGAATCATGCTATCGGAGTTCAAGTTTGGGGTTCATAGTTGCCTTTCACCCCCATGACAGTCGAAAGGGTCCTCCGTTTTCGTACGTTCACAGCCCTGGTAGCGACGAGCACATCAAAACTCTATCATGGAACAATGCGTTGAGCCCCCCAAACCCTCTGTTCCTTCTTCTGCTGAATGAATTTGTCAAGACAATAACACGAGAGGACTGTGGCGGCAGAACCACCCAATGGTTGATGACAGGTAGGAAGTCTCCCGGATATGACATTTACGACTTTGGCAGATCTTCGCTTCTTCGAGCAGGGCCTGTGAGGAATGCGTACGGAGAATGGATCAGGCGGCAGCGGTGATTGAAAGAATGCATCGTTTTTGATTGGTGCGGATAGAGCCATAGGTCAGGGGTGCGGTCCTTCCAAAGGCATCCAAAATACCATGATCACTTGTACTCTCGAACTGTATAGGCTTGAATTTCATTAGGGAAACGAGGGATGGCATTCCTCATGATCTCGTTCTTGGTAATATTCGTCTCCCGGCCAAGAAAATCTTGTGCGTCGTGTGAGCGATCTAGAGGAGGTTCCCTAATACGCAATTCTGAACAAGTCCAGCAACGTACGGCTCTGCGACTCGTGGTGGACTATATTTTGTGTTTCAGTGCTAGTTAGACTGGTAACTACATATTAGGCGCGTCGAGTCACGTGAGCTATCATAACCCAGTCAACTTGCTGTTCCAATTGGACTCTCTTGAAGCGCTTCTTGCAAACAGATCTAGGGATGTCTGCATACGGTACTACACGCCATCACGGTCAACCGTCTGCGAACTCAACTCCAGCATCAACAACTCTTTTTCGCCGCCTGACATGGGAGGGTACTGTTCCCCTTGAAATTCGTGTAGACTCAAAAGAGTTGCCAGCGAATTCCGATCGCGGCCTGGAATGTTATTATATTCAAGCTCCTCGTGTCAGTTACTTGCCTCTTCTTATGCCTGAGATACGACGGTTCTTGATGGATGTCGTATTCGACGAGGCAGCTGGAAAGATGCTTAAGGAGGAAGAATGGTGGTTCGAGAGCGAGGAAGGCACGCTGTTGAAGTGGTTAGTTTCAGACCCTTGTAGCGCGGTATACAATGTATCCTAAACATGATCTTCTGGTAGGCACTGGCCGATAGGGCTGATCTACGATAACCACACCATCTCTGCTTCAATTCGGCCTCCGTCTCAGACTTCCACATCTCATTACAATCTGCAAGTGACTCCCTTGAAGCTTATTCTTCACCTTGCATCACCTCCGACAGAGAAGCTTCTTCTCTCGCCTTCTGCCGAGTCGTGCAAGCAAGCTTTCATGGGGCAGCTCAAGGAAGCAGACTTCATACGATGGGGAAACACGAAGCGAATGACAGGGCTCCGGAAGCAAGACCAGGATGGTATCTGGGAAGGCATCAAAGAGCGTGAGCCAGTCGTTTCATTCTGTGTTATGTGCAACTCAGTATGCTCTAGATAACTTTGATGACTATTGGCGCGTCGCATCTAAGATAGTGCCTACAACCGCACCTGCGCGGTCGGGTTCTCCACCACCTTCCACAAATCCATCAGGGCATACAAGGCCGCCATCTGCAGATCCGCAGAGTGCACCTGACCGTGATAACGCTTATAACGTTCGCAGTGTCCCAGTCAGGTTGTATTTACCTGATGGGCCCGTGATGCAAGACGTTGTCCCTCCGACCCTTGAAGACGGTGTGTTTCTCTCCAAAGGAGTGCTGATGAAGGATTGTTGGAACTGATCGAGTTACTAAATAGGCTCGGCACATACCCTAGTGCATTATCTATCTACGCATCTTCCCCTCCTCTTCCCACCCACGCCATATTCTGGCCCAGAACTCGCTTATGCTATGATGCATGGCGTGCTGGTACCCCCTGATGCGGAGATGGCGTGGCTAGGGGCATGTATGGCAGGTGCAGATGGGTGGGTAAGTATTTGCGTAGGAATCGCACGGTAGGCAATTGTAGTGCATTGTCTACTGACCTCCTGTTCTGGGCGATAAATGTATGAGATACCCGTTCTCCACTGTAGTGTGAGTCAGTCACATTTTTTGAAAACTTTTTGTTGGACAAATTTCATACCAGCAAATTAAATTTTCACTCATCGGTTGTTCTGCGTCCGTCTGCGATCATGTCCGGATCTCAAGACAGCCAATTTGTTTTACTGGAATATTACCTCCTAAAAGCCCACCCGCGGGCTGCGTCTAGTGCCTGTTGGTGCAACCTCCCTAGTCCTGATCAGTGGTAACTCACAACAACAAGAGCATGTGGAGAGTTGATCACGCGTATTTAAAATGCCCTGAAGTCCATTGCTCACTCCGATTGTTGACTACTATATACGAACTGGAAACTGTTTGCGACCATCATGTCGCAGCGGTGACACAGCTGGGTTGAACTTTGAACCCTGTTAAACCATTATGCTTCAGCGCCCGGAATGCCCTTCTCTTACAGGGTCGGGGAGCTTGCCGCGAAGCTAAGCATTAAATCGACCCCTGACGCCTGCGGTTTGCCGGTCGGCGGGGATGAGCAAGCTTAAAATTGTAAAGAACACGCACGGTCAGCATCACTGTATTACGCGGACAGCCTCGCCGAGAAGCCCAATTGTCGCCCTAAGTAAGTAACAGTGCCTAAGATTGTACTGAAACGCGGGACTACTTGCAATAAAACTGTATACCCAGCCTCCAGGGCGCAGGCATGCGTTGATTCCGGGATGGGCTGCATACCTCGTGATCATTGAGCCTATTCAATATTGTGCAAGTGGTAAACCAATAGTAAGCTACTTTAATGTCCTAAGCTTGGCACCGCCGGCATACCTACCCGCGAATCGTCGATTTGTTCCTCGAGCGCAGTAGCCCAGAGACTCGTTCTAGATGCGGTGCCAGTCGCTCCTGGATAGTTTTCAATACGTACGCATCACAACGATGGGCGCCAACGGTCACCACCAAATCCCGGACTCTCAAGGTAGCCGATCGCGGGTGCAATGATAGTATGTAAGAGTAGGTAAGTAGTCAGCTAACCGCCTGCTCTCGAGCGTTATGAATCGTAATCAGACCGAGTCATGATCAGACCCGAATCATGATAGAAGGAAGTCACCTACAGCATGCATGACGGTCCTGACCTACAGGTCTGCAACGAAAAGGGAAAAAAATAAAGCCCTTCCCATTCCGAGCAGGCTGTGCCAGAAAACCCTCGGAGTCGAATGTTTTTTACTCAATGCCAATGCACAATGTTATTAATGTTGCACAGCACGAGCCTTCAGCGCATCATTCGACCGTTCTTTTGTCATGTCTTCGCCTTTTTCATGATTAAGCTTTGTCGTGATTAAGCTAAATAAATACAAAGTTAACCCACGACGTGGGATGCAGTGTTGTTTCAAACCCTGTTTCTGAATCGGCCGACTCGGCCGCCGGCCACTTCGCAAGTAAGAACTCAACTCAATGCGTGAACTACGGGGTTGGGGAGCGCAGGCGCGCCTGATCGGCGTATGATTAATCTACGAGGAGTAAACCAACTACCAATCTTAAGCATGATGGCGATGATGGCGATGATGATCGACCTTCCCATGGTGATGTGCCGCAGCATGCACAGGTTAAGCTCGTGTTCACGGCGCAAACGCGTGGAGCTGGAGTTCTTGCAGGTTTCGAGCTTGCTCTGGGAGTTCTGTGTACATGAATATGATTGTACATATCTAATCAGTGTAACGTGCAGTCTGGCGGTATTATTGATGCGTGAGTTAATCTATATGTCAAGTAGATAAATAAAGGCAGCACGAAACATATGGTCAATGAAGGAAGCCTGCCAGCAGTCTCCGAGTGGAATGAAAAATGACTTCCCAAAACATCAACCAGGTGAAGAGGGGCATAAGAGTTGAAGTAGTAATGACAAAGCAGGATTTTGGCATTGCCAGTGCAGCGGATGGAAAGATCGGTTGACTATCAAGATTACCCCGACACTTGGTCATAATTAGGGGGTGGTTTGAAACACAGCAAGCCTGAGAACTCACAAGTTGATGTGGTGTACAATTGAGAGACACTTTGCCATGTCAGACGAAGACGATTTTGGTAGCTGTCGTAAGGGCTCATCTGCCTGGTGGATTCTTCAGACAATCCTATAGCCATTGCGGTTCTCATGGCAAGCTAATCGTTTGTCAGACACAAATTAGCCGAATGTTCCAACTTCACTTACATCACCGTATTGTCGGAATCCTAGGAGACAAATACTTAGCCGAGGAACAAGAGAAACGTTCCCAGTACTTACCAAGGAGCCGACCAGTTTTGTATTCCGCCCATGCCAGGGTGATGACAGCGTGAAGAACGTCGAGGGACGGTTGGTTAAGTGCCGCGGACAACATCTCCTACTCAATGCATTAGATCAGCAGAACCCACGCACACGACCACGAACCTTGGCGTTCTCACAGAAAATATCTGCAACATTGTGCGGACCACGAGCGACAATATCCGGTATGTCAGAAAACCTATTGTACCTCGTTCATATCCAAGTTGAGTGTATTGCAGAAGACAGACCTTGCGCCCAGTGCTGCGATACAGTTGGAGAGTAAAGGAGATAGAGTCTGGTGTCGAAACTTTTCATACAAGTCGTCGTAAGTCATGAACGCGCATTGGCTGCCGAGTTGACTGATGAATATCTGGATGAAATGTGGCATCCAGCTGCGTTGTGGCATCTGAGGATGCATCGGGTCGAAGACCTGGGTTGGTCGGTAACCGCCCGATGTGGGATGGGGACGACTCAATGCTTGACCTGAGCCGGAAGTTGCGTATCGACGAATGTGATCATCGGCTGCAGCTGTATGTCTTCCATGGCCACGTCAATGAATGTCGACATCTAAAGTGTGGATGTATTACCTAGGAGTTGTAGGAGGCCTTGAATGATCTGAATAGGTTTGATAGCGACCATGGTCTGCGGATGCTGTTCCTGGTGGCGAGTAGGACGGGGAGCGAGACATAGAACTAGCATATCCTTGCGATGGTGGCGTGTACGCGGTCGATGCCGAAGTGGCGTATTCGTTTGTACCACTCGAATTGGAACGCTCTAAAGACTCTGGGACGATGGTCGTTGCTCGACCCGATGATGATCCATGGTACAGCGATGCAGAACTGGGGCCCGCAATAGCTCGACTACGCTCAGCAAAATATCGCTCGCGATCACGAAACTTGCATGGAATTTTGGCTGCCTTGCAGGCCTCGCACTGTGTCTCGGGCGACGACTGCAGACACTTGATTTTTTTGAGGCGGCTAGGTGAGGGATAAGGTGAAAGGTAAGCATAAATTACTTGATGGAGAATTCGATGAGCAGTACCAATTATCACAAGAAGTCACAAGACGCGGGCGTTTCTTGTGACCTTGCGTCTCTTGGGGGGACTCGATAATGAATTGAAAACCATCCATGGTGAAGTGAATAATTCAAAAGCTAGAACAACCCAGATTTATATATCACACAGCCTAAATACCTCGAGGCCGTTGTGTGAGATCTGTACGCCGAACGAAGGTCAGATCAAAAAGCTGATTTCCCACTTGCCGTGCTCATACGCGCTCCATAAGCGACAATGGATCGGGCCTCTTACCCAACAGAACGTCGCCAATATTAACCCAGCATTTCAACGATCTAGCAGATGTATTAGTCAATCCGTGAATATCCGTTACTTCTGGTTTCATATCGTAATAGGATTGACAATCAGCATAAAGCACTTAATCATTGATGCAAAAAAAACGTGCGGGAAATATCACTTACTAGCCGCATCACAAAAGCTCTAGACTGTTACACGTCATAAAGCAGCAGTCCGATTATCGCTTCTAATTTGACCTGCGGGACTGTCCGGCTCCTTGATGGGCCTGCGTAGTGCGCAAGGCCGCTCATCGCCTCCTACAGGCAATTTGGAGGAACTTGGGTCCAATTTTCACACCGTATCCAGGTGTTTCCATCGCAGCCACATGTCTTTCGAAGGGTCTTTTGCTGTGCTGACTAATTTGATCGCATCAGATAATATTCCGCAGTAACCTGCAGGAACCGAGGTTACCGTGACCAAACGATTTCAAGACTCTTCCAACTCGTGCACTGGCCCAATCATCTATACAACCCATTTAAAATCACATCGCCACCAAAGTCAGAGTTAGGTCGCGTAGTTTTTCCCGGGCTCACCGGAACAGAAGTCAGCTCGAGTCAGGTGTCCTCGGATCAATGATTTTTGAACCATAACTCAAACAGTTCACTATTATTTGCGTATCAACGTAAGCTTAATACAAACTTGAGTTGTGCACGGCTCGGAACAAAATTAGAGACAGTTCGCAACACTAACCAGAAGCGCTATGGTCAGTGGGACTTCAGTCCTCCGACCCGGGTGAAGCAGCATTTCAATAAGGTGCAGATGAGACACCGCTTCAGGGTATTGCAAATTCTTGAAAAAAGATCAACGCTAGTAGCTAGTCTGCATTTGCTACTATGTAATTGGAAGCGCATCACCCGGGGCCCTAGTTCTCGTCTATACCTCTTTCAGCCTCCCAATTAAACTTAGAGAACTGAACATTCCGAACTAGTTCGGCATCTTCTTCGCCTTCATGGTAATCATCGTCATGATCGATAGAAAAAAGCAGACGCTGATGCGCGTCGCCATCACCAGACCCCTGATGCTTTGTGGCGTTTCGATGAGTAACACAATTCTAAAACGTTTCTTCACAACGATAAAACTTACCGCAAGACGGTCATCCTCTCTACGTTCGAGGTTAGCAGCACTAAGCTCGAAGTCAACCCCATGCAAAGAATCTGATGGGTCGCCCATATTTTCGCCATCTATTGCTATCATGTTCCCCTGCGCGTCCACAGATAGTCTACCATCGATTGAATTGCGATACTTGTGGAACGTAAAAAGAGCAATCCCTACAGAGGCCGTTAGAAGTGCCGCATTCATATAGCTTCGAAACGGACCGCAAACTGTGATACCTACGCCAATTATATTGAGTGGCGTGAGCTCGTCTCCGAAAAACCAAGCCGAGACTGTAATTGTCGAGACTTCTTTGGCTATACCGGCTATTGACATGGGCAAGACTCCGGCACGTTGGATAATGCTTTTATCACCTAATTAGACGGCCTCGTGGAGTTGAGCGCATGGTCATAACGTACTAGTATTCACTCATGACCATGCAAAACGCCAAGATACCGGGCGCGACCAAGAACAGGCCCGAACGAAGGGTCGAGGCCATGTCCTGAAAGAATGGCGAAGCAAATATGGTAAACCATCCCTCCCAGATGATACTAAGGAGAGCTGTTGTGATGCCTATCGCAGGAGCCAACCAGAATATGGTAGCCGCAGGATTATCTAGACCCATATTCTTGTTCTTCATGAGCAGTTGCGTGAGGCTCCAGCGGAGACCTCCACATGCACTGGCGGTCATTA
>QLOO01008254.1:0-16961 GCA_003313855.1 Suillus sp. MG131
TTGAGGTTTTACTTCCCTTACAATTTAGCTCTGATCACACGAAGTTCTTGTTCGGACTCGCCCTGCAGATTCATGGTCCGACATTATTATTGTCCTGGCCCTTGGGCATGTAGTATGGGTTGCCACAAGATCAACTGTTGGTTCAACTCACATGTTTGACGCGACAGCAACCGGAGAGTTCTGGTCTAGATTTTGGCAATGACCAACCTGCTTAAGCCCATAAGGGGGCCGCGGGCCCGCGTTTGGTACATCTGAACACATGATGCAGAGCGATATCTCGTTCAGAATAGGAAGTATCACGCTCCACCCCATGTCCCTCTTCATCATGTGAAGGTGCCATTGATTCCGCCAACTTCACTTTCACAGCAAAGCCTGAAAAATGATCCACTTGGAGCCGAGTCCAGTATTAGGTTGTCGGGGGTATCGTGATGGCACGACCCATCGGTGAAAGTATGGCTGATGGATATTCTTAGGCATTTATGCACATATGGATCCTTCGTCGAGTAGCGACTGCCCGCATGGCTGTCTTGTTATCTCTATCTGGCATTGTGTGGGTTTCGAGCGCCGTTTTGCCCCGATTGATGCTATAAATCGCCGACAAGCTTTCTCGGTAGATGTGCTCGAGATCATCAATATGCGCCTACTCCCATCCTTTGTGGCTCTTGCTCTCGGACTGTTGGTTTCTGCCGACCCGTTCCTATCGCCTTACCGCGTTCATGAGAGACGTGAGCACATCCCCGCTGGATGGTCATACAACCGAAAGCACGACAATGCAGCTGTCATCCCTCTGCGGTTTGCTCTGAAGCAGAGTAACATCGACGCGATTGGTGACTACTTAATGGAAGTCTCTCATCCAGAGTCTGCAGGATATGGCAAACATTGGTCTGCCGGAGAAGTTTTCAAAAAGTTTTCGCCTAGCGTTGAAAGTATTAAAGCCGTCCTTGCCTGGCTCGAAGAGAACGGTTTTGATTCCTCCCGTGCCAAGCTTACTCGTAACAGAGGTTGGATCGAAGTCCAAGCCACTGTAGAGGAGGCTGAGCGTCTCCTGCAAACTGAGTACCATGTGTACGGTCACGAAACCGGCCAAGAGCATGTTGGTAAGCAGTGTTCTCGATCTTCTTATTTCGTGAACTTTACCAGTTATGTAGCGTGCGATTCATACCACTTGCCCGAGCATGTCCAGTCTCATGTTGACTTCGTGACCCCTACTGTGCATTTTGACGCCAAAATCTCGAAGCGCTCTAGCTCTAGTTCCCCCGACGGGACCGCGCGCTCTGTTGGACAGCCAGGACATGGTACTTCCCCAAAGACCACTGGAGAGATTCAGACTCTCCTGAATCAACTTGAAACTTGTGATCAACAAATTACCCCAATTTGTTTGAGGGCTCTGTATGGATTGGTTTACGAGCCGCTGGCAGCCGACAAGAACAGCTATGGAATCGGTACGTTATCCAACACGACATTGGGCGCACAAAGTTGACTCGACAGATAGTGGAGTACACCCCACAGGCCTACCTGCAGACTGACCTGGATATGTTCCATGGGAATTTCTCCCAAGGCCTTGTTGGAGTTGCACCCAACATGGTATCAATAGATGGAGGTCCGTTAGAGTCACGGCTTTTGGAATTCTGACAGTTATCCTTTCATCAGGCTATGCACAAACTCAATACACTGGCTTCGATTACAACGGTGAATCTGATCTTGACCTTGAGTACGCGATGAACCTCGTCACCGCTGCACAGCCTATTACCTTGTACCAGGCTGGAGATATGGTGGAGGGTGAGTGCTTCCACGTGGCATTGGAACATTGCTGAAAATGTCTCAAGGTGCCTCTTTCAACAACTTCCTTGATGCAATCGATGGCACGTACTGCACCTTTGAGGGAGGAGACGATCCAACTCAAGACGCCATATACCCTGACCCATACGGTGGAGGTTACGAGGGCCCTGAAGATTGCGGCACTGCAAAGCCTACTAATGTTATCTCGACATCTTATTCGTACAACGAAGCTGATCTGACGCCCTTCTATACTGCCCGTCAATGCGCGGAGTATGCTAAACTTGGCTTGATGGGTGTCACTGTCCTCTACAGCTCTGGTGACTATGGAGTTGCTGGAAACGGTGGCTACTGTCTGACGCCTAATGGTGAGTTTTCTCGGCATGCTTGTGGCAAGACGTTAATGTTCTTCGTAGGGACTTATTCCCTGAACGGCACGATCTTCAACCCCAGTTTCCCAGGAACTTGCCCCTACATCACATCTGTTGGCGCTACTCAGGTCAACCCTGGTTCGACGGTGTATGAGCCGGAAGGGGCCTGTGAACAAGTCATCTATTCTGGAGGTGGCTTCAGCAACTACTTTGCGATGCCTGATTACCAGAAGACAGCGGTTGAATACTATCTGACAAATTATTATCCTCAATATCCTCCCAATATCTGGAACGCCTCAGGAACGGTGCGTGCTCAAGTAGTAGGATTTGTACATGATAGCATTTGATGTCGATCTCCTGTTACAGTCCCGTGGCTTCCCTGACATTGCTGCCAATGGAGCCGTAAGTTCTCGTCGTTGAAGATCTACCAGCCGATGTTAACAATATACAGAACTACGTTGTGGCTATTGATGGCACATTTAATTTGGTTTATGGAACGTCCTGCTCTTCCCCAGTCAGTGGAGCCATCTTAACGATGGTTAACGATGCCCGCTTGGCAGTTGGAAAGAGTCCGATAGGATTTATCAATCCAACTGTGAGTGTCTGCCTCAATTCACGGTTGCATTTTTCTTACCAGCTATCGCAACGAAGATTTACTCATCTAGCTTTGCCGGCATCTTCAATGATATCACCATGGGTGGAAATCAAGGATGCGGCACTGCTGGATACACTGCCGTTCCTGGCTGGGACCCAGTTACCGGACTGGGGACCCCCAATTTCCCGAAGCTTATTGCGAAGTGGTTACTCCTTCCGTAGACTTTGAACTGAACATTTTGGAATAAAGTCGATGCTGCGTAGTGTAACTTGTCAAAGACGCGCGGCGGTGTTACTCTTCATGCATACCCAATTGTTGGGCCACAGTTGTTGGCTGTGATCATGAAGGCCTCTGATATCATATCTGCGTTGCCCGGTAGGTTTGAAGCCGCGCAATAATCAGGGAATCTGTTTTCTTCCCGTCGGAAGTGAGCAAGCATGAGGAGATCAAGATAAGAATTTATGCTGCAAACTTCATCGCTGCTGCCTCATGATCTGGTGGTTCTGCTCCAAATTTATCTGCTGCTCCTTGCGGTCCGAAAGCAACCAAAATTATGTCGCTTTTTACAATCGTAAGGATGTTAGGAATTAGTGCACGTCTGACTGTACAAAGTCCTTGACTCATGCTACCGCTTGTCTGACCCCGAGATTGGATTGTGCAGGAATCCAGGCCCATGCGGTTCGATGTGCCGGGAGCTGGTGCTTTTCAAAGCCCGTGATATAACATAAGAGTACAGTAGCCACTTGGTGCCAGCTGGCTACGGTGCCAGTCAGTGCCAGTTCTGGCTGGAATGAGAAGATACGATGCGTCGAGCTGGCAATGTATTGTCACTGCACCAAGGCGATCGGATCACAAGCAGAGGTGAACGCCATCTGTGATTTGAATTGAGTACTTTGGGCCAACAGTAAATTAGAAAGAGTCTCTATGTGTAAGCGAGGTTGTAGAAAGACAGCCCTGGTGATCTTATAGCCTCGCCCAACAATAGGGTTGAGACGAGGCACGAATTACTAGTGAATGTCGAGCTATTGTTCTACGATATGGAAAACTTTTTCAGTAACTAACCAACGGTTCTGGCTCCTTCCATCCCTTTTCTAATGGAATCAAGGACTTTGAGATTTGCCTTTCGCTGCTCTTCTATCGGCCCATCCAGCACATGCTCCCACCACCTCTCGTCTTCAGGTATATCGCGCCAGCCTCCTTTCAGAAATTTTACAAATGCAGGCATACTGCCTGATGGAGCGACGCGCAATGCTTGGGCCTTCTTCCAGTGAGGGGGAGGGTTCATCGACGAAAATGGCGTGGCAGAAGCAGTACTAGGAGGTTTCGAGAAACCTTCGAATGGGAGGATAATGCCAGGAGGCACTGTAATGCGACCGTGCTTGAAGCAAATGTATGAGACAGCCACACAGTGAAGTATGGCACCGTCGGGCTCAGGCATGTTTGACTGTGCAGTAGCCAGGGCTTCCATTGCCTTTGCAGTATTTTCAGCTTGAAGGCCAGAGTCCGCCTCAGTCGCATCGCCGGGGGTTGCAGGGGTGGTCAAGTCTTCCGCAGGCGTGCTCAACAAAATCCGAGGAAAGTCACTTGATGTCGTCGGTGTCTTTGACGGTCTGGCACCATCGTTATTGGTCCCCAGTCGCTGATCTGATCCGTCTACATGTAGTTTATCGGTGGTATCACGTTGTCTGTGCTTTGGAAAAGAGACGTAGCGAGCAATGACGAACATCTTGTCCATGTTAGATGGTTTCCTGTGTATATACAATAAGCGCCAAGAGCTCACCCATTTATGGTCCCATGCCCCGATGGAAAGTCTTATCTCGTAGCTCTTCAAGAAGGGTATTTCTTGAATGAAGTGAAAGTGAGTAGCTACACGTGGAATGAATATTGATTGAGAAATATGTGAAGTGACGCACAACCCAGAGCCATCCACCCACCACTCCTTGCGAACGCAGGGAAGGCTTTCAGAGCTAGTTTCAAGCGGGCTGCATCGAGAACCTGAACAAAGAAGGTTGTCATTATTGCGTTATTTGGATAGCCAAGTATACTGAGCCCCCACCTTCGCGTAACTGGAATTACTAAGGTGTCCATTGTAATCGGCGTCATCCACACCTGAAGACAAGTGAGTTTACGTCTCACGAGAACTTGGATTAAAACGCACTCGTCCAGCCATGTTGAACAGTCACGAGCTCAAAGGGGTTTGCGCCAATTGGACATAAAGCTTCGCCCCAGTCGGCAAGGATCTTTGCCCTGACCTCTTTGGGCTTGAACAGGATGCGAAGTCGTAAGAGGTAATACTGGAGACGGAGTTGCAAGACCGGCAGGAACACGCGAACTCAAAGAAGCCATTTGTGTTTGATGGACATCACTGGTAAAAATGAATGCGTACTCACTGTGCCAGGCAAACGGTAGAGACCGAAAATTGATCAATAGCAAGACCAAGAAGATATATTTGGAGGCCGACAGCACTAACGTCGTCTTCGATTGGCTGCGTGGTAACTTCTGCAAGTTAAAAATTGGCATTGGTGGCATCCTGGTGGCCAGAAGGCGCAAACTGTCGCGAGACTGCTGACCCAACTGTTCCAATATTATATCCGAGTTCAACACCAAAAGGTGAGTTGGAGTAATAAGGATTGGACGACGTGTTCGGCAGTTGTCAATATTTCAAGCTGGGATGATAACTAGGAGTCAAAACTGGAAGGACCGACCCAACTTTAGGTGTGCGTTGCATATGATAATTTTCAGAATATACCATAGGTCGGCAATAACAAAGTTGATGAAACCAGTGCACGTGCAGCTTTGAACACATAGCCGAGGCTCGGCATTTCCCTTCCGTCGCGGCGGCCCGACCTGAGTGAGAAGGTGTTTCCACTCAAGTACATTAACCAGCACACATTATTGTCATCGATAGAGGTTTAAAAACTTCTTCACGTTCCCGACAAGGCATGATATTACGCGCGACTGGCCACCTCAGGACATCTTTAATTGACAATTTTCAGCTTTAGAACTCACTGGTAACTGCCTGGCAGTCCTCATCATGCTTCGGGTGCGCATGAAACCTCTATTGCCAAAGAAACAGTGGGAAATGGTAAGTCCCTGACTCCCACGTTAATACTTAGGGGAAGGCTTTGTCCAACACAGACATGCGTCAGTCCGTGTGCAAAGTTGTGCCCATTCTCTCGGCTTTCTCCTCATGAGACCTTGTCTCCTTGGGTACGCCCCTCCACTTTCGGCACACACCCTTTTACTCTCGCGGTGAGTATCACTGTCGGGATACGCTGGCTCACGATTTACTTTCTTTACACCTCTTCAACTGTGTCAGATGCCCGGGCCGGACTACTGTTTCAATGAATGAAACCTTCACATTCCTCAGTGAAAGACGGTGGGCATCTAAATAGAGGAGGAATCTATGAGCCCTTTACGATGTCAGTAAGGATTGTAGGTACTGTAGACTACCCCAGTCGAGACTGTCGAGTGCAAAGAGACTAGATGATAAAACGGGAGTTTCCTAATATAGCAACTATGTTGAAGCTACTAGTGAGCGATGTAAAGCGTCAATTCAACCCGTCGCAGACCCTCAAATTGCCGCATTCAATGATACACCGTCGTCTGAGCTCCCCACAATCTCTCTAAAGGCACGATCAATAATTGTCCATCACCCCAAATCTCTCGATGTGCTGTGTGCCGTATTGATGGCTTGGATTGAATCAAATAACTAAGCGGGATACATCCTGTGCGATGTCCCTTCACTCAAACTTTGACCATCCCGTTCATGGAACAAGCTGGCACCAGACCTGGCAGATCGAAATTAGCGAGGGACGGCCAGCGAAATGCAGTATGACGTTTGGCTTCATTTGCATGTCAGCAAGGTGGGTCTTTTCTTTCGCAGGATTATGTTATTGAAGGCACAATTCAGATCAAACTTATCTCGAACGATTTACGTCAACTTGTTGCGCCTCATCCTCAGGCCTCAATCCCCAGAGCCGTTCCCAGTCTGTTGAAATCCATTCCGTCTTTCGTATCTCTTTCGAGACTGGTCCTGCAGTGCCATTGTTTCTGCTGGATTATTTCAATATCTTGGACTCATTTGAAGGCTTGAGATCTCTTCCGGCGATGAAATGAGGTACTTGGTGGGTCTTTCTCCCCATCTCATGGTATATATTATATTTCTCCGGGATACAGGACCTATGGAAGAGGCGTTTCGTCTGCCCGTCGAGAACTGCGATGACTTTCAGGTAGGACCATTTCCAGCCATGTGCTGAATTTTTCCCTTGCAGCAGGGATTACAGATGATGCACGATACACCCACTCGCATGCTTTCCTGACTTCTTTCCGCGACGAGTTTCTTAATGCTTCTACGCTAAACTTTAGCCTTCGGGCGCAGACTCGAATCATCCTGACATCGACAACTGTGAGTGAATGCGCTTTAACGTACATGGTACATAAGCATTTGAAAATAGTTTCTCGACACGAGGAGAATTATGTTCGACGCAATGTGCTTGCAGAGCCTCCATCCGCTCTCGAATGTCACTTTCCCATTATTCAATCCAAATGATGTGACTTGTCATCGCGACAGGAACTCCTGATCTCCAGGTATGTGATGACTGGCTCAATCGTTTGGCGTGTATATGAACTCAGTCACGACATTATAGGGTGCCAGCATCTTTTGCACCTCAGCCATCGGAGTCATCAGACTCGGAGTGTCCGTGTGGCTGTGTATGTGGCTGCCCACCATTTTCTGGCAACCCACAATATTAATATCATATGGTCCAATCGATCGAGTTCAGATGGCTCACTTGAAGTTCTACTTATGTCCGGGTTTGCCTCTGGGAACCTTTCCTTTGCTATACAGGCTACCTTATGCTTCATTCCCAAGCAACTTCTGGGCAATTTGAAGAGTATTGAAAGGTGCTTGCTGAACGGCTGGTAATTCAATTAACGCTCACAGCTTGTCCTTGTCCAGGAAATGGGTTGATCTATGTTAGGGAATCAGACCTGACTAAAAGCAGAGATCTTCCTGGTGTCTCTCCTAAACTGTGGACAGCATAATCCAAGAGTGTCTCGTCCATGTGTTTCTCAGGGAACAGCTCGCAGTGTGGGAGCACTTGAGAGGGTGTCTCATTGAAGAGACCCTGTTTCATGTGCTTACAGTCTAATCCTGGCACAAAACCATGCTGCTTCTATGCTCGAGAATGTTATAAAAGATATGGCTGGCGATTGATTTTGTTGTCAGCTTCTCGTTGTCTCAGTCGACATGCGCTGCTCATTGACCGCATTTGTCGCCCTCAGCCTCGCTGTAGTCTCCTTTGCGGTGCCCACTCTCAGCCCATATAATGTGCATGAGAAACGCAGCGCCATTCCAATTGGATGGTCTCACACTCGCAGGCACGAGAGTGCGGCAACTCTTCCTCTACGCATTGCTCTGAAACAGAGTAACATCGAGTCCATCGATGATTATCTCTACGATGTTTCTCACCCGGAGTCAGCTAACTATGGCAAGCACTGGACTGCAGGAGAGATCTCCCGGAAATTCTCACCCTCAGAGGAAACCGTTTCCACCGTCAGAGACTGGCTTATTGAGAATGGGCTAGCGAGCGAGCGCATCCGCGTAAGTTCTACCAAGGGTTGGATTAACGTCGATGTTACGGTCGAGGAAGCGGAACGGCTAATGAACACCGAGTACAATGTTTACACTCATGTTTCCGGACAGGAGCACGTCGGTCAGTATCTTCGTAGAGGATACTATTGCGGCACTCACGCACCCCTTCTTAGCTTGCGAAGCCTATCATCTCCCCGAGCACATCAGCACTCATGTCGACTTTGTCCTACCCTCCGTCCACTTCGACGCGAAACTTAAGGGTCGATCCGGTAGCCAGCCGGAACCCGCTCGCGCGATTGGTCAACCTGGTGTAGGAATCACCCCGAAGACTGCTGGCACCATCTCACAGTTAGTGACTGAGCTCGAGCAGTGTGACGAGTACATCACTCCTGTCTGCTTGAGGGCTCTGTATGGACTCGCATACGAGCCTGTTGCCACTGAGAAGAACAGCTACGGCATTGGTATGGTTTTTATTTCATTGGTTACCTTGTGAGCTAACTTGTTCTTAAGTGGAATACACTCCTCAGGCGTACCTGCAATCTGACCTGCAGATGTTCGCCATGAACTATTCCACTGATCTAATCGGATTGGAGCCAATCATGGTCTCCATTGATGGAGGTGATTACCTTGAGCGTTCTTCTTTGATCAAACCATGAAGACGTGTTGCAGGGTATGCACAGACTGAGTACCAAGGTTTCGAATATAACGGCGAGTCGGACCTCGATCTCCAATACGGAATGTCACTGGTCACTGGCAAGCAAAATGTCACTCTTTACCAGACTGGTGACATGGTCGAAGGTAGGATGAGGAGAAAACGGCATAAACATATCGCTGACCTCATTGACAGGGGCTTCTTTCAACAACTTCCTCGACGCCATTGACGGGTCATACTGTACGTTCGAGGGCGGTGACGATTACACTCAGGATGCCCAATATCCTGACCCATACGGAGGGGGTTATGAGGGTAAGTCCCTGTCTTTGCTGGATCACAAATACAAAAAACTTGGTTGCTGTGACAGGGCCGGAGGACTGTGGTACTGTTACGCCCGCCTACGTTATCTCAACGTCGTACGGTTACAATGAAGCTGATCTCACGCCGTACTATACTGCACGACAGTGCGCAGAGTATGCGAAGCTTGGCTTGATGGGTGTTACCGTCTTGTACAGCTCTGGAGATGATGGTGTTGCTGGTAATGGCAACTATTGCTTGAACCCTGATGGTATGCCTTGAGTTGCATCTTTGCTTCCATGTTTTCACACGACAACAGGCACTCAGTCCCCAACCGGTATGATCTTCAATCCCAGTTTCCCTGGTACCTGCCCCTACGTCACATCTGTCGGCGCTACCATGGTCAAGCCAAATGCAACTGTCACCCAGGCTCAACCTGAAATGGCTTGCATGGAAGTTATCTACTCTGGTGGAGGTTTCAGTAACTACTTCGCGATGCCCTCATACCAGAAGACCGCCGTCGATTACTATCTGCAGAATTATCCTCCCAACTACCCCCCGAATATTTGGAACTCGACTGGCATGGTGAGTGTTAGAGTGAATGTGATATGTGCAGTCGAATAAAGCCAACCATCAGTCTCGTGCTTTCCCTGACATTTCTGCCAACGGAGCTGTGAGTGTCTGTCACAAACTGCACGGATACATGGGGCTTGACGTCTATTATTTTCTGTCAGAACTACGTTGTCGCTGTCGACGGTCAATTTGAGCTTGTGTACGGAACTTCATGCTCTTCACCAGTCAGTGGCGCCATCTTTACGATGATAAACGATGCCCGTCTCGCTGCAGGAAAGAGCCCGATTGGGTTCATTAATCCTACGGTATGTTCCTGCCCTTTTGCCCTGCCTCAGTTGATAACGCATGGTATTAGATCTACTCTGCTGGTTTCGCGGGTGCTTTCAATGATATTACCGAAGGGTCAAATCCTGGCTGTGGTACTGAAGGTTACAACGCCACCGCTGGATGGGATCCAGTTACTGGTCTTGGTACTCCTAACTTCCCTACGTTGCTCGAGAATTGGCTGGCTCTTCCATAGAATATGAGCTACGTGACAGACCACTCATGTCGTAAATGAATCTGGCCTAAAGCAGTTCTTGTAATATACATAGTGTACCGGAACATGGACAATACTATACACACTGTCTTGCTTCTATAGGTCTGACTACGGAAGGCTATATCGCGAGAATTCAGAAATAAATCCCCGCGACGATCAAGTGATGATCGCCATTTGGTATGTGCATTCTCTACTCACACTACCTACCTTAGCTTCCGTGCTCATAAATGGAAGCACTAAATCGCGAGCGGAATGAAGTTGGCTTCGCTCGTACTAGACTGCAGGATGCACCTTCAAGGTGCGGCTGCGCACGAACACAGTTTGTCTTCCACCAGTCATCCAAGTTCGGCAATAAGTATATAGCTCGATCGCTACCGGTACAGCATCTATTGTCCTCATCATTTGTGCGGGGGTTTCCAGCCTTGGAAATATTTCATTGGCCGGTAACTAATCGCTAGCCGCTGAACAAATATGATAATCAGGGTTCCAGCGTGACTGATCATGAAGCTTACGCGCCCGGAAGACTGAAATTTGCGCTACTATAGCTAGGCTTCATTCGATCATAAACGCTTCATAGGGACCTTTTAATATGACTCTAACTTTATAGCACTAATGCATACGTGAAATACACCCGTGGGCAACTGCCATCCCAGTGGAGGATACTTTCACTAATCTGTATGTGAGCGTCGCTGCGCCGGGTTACGGACCCAGCTGAAGGCGAAGGGAAAGTGTGACAGATTGATAATCTGGTTCTACGGCACTGTACACATTCAACTGATCGTCGTCGCATTATTAAGCCGATGATCAAGGAAGTTTCAACCCGAAAGTATTAGACCATGGCCGGTTGGCTATAATATAGGAAGTTCAGTACAAACCAGCCTCCAATCGAGGTATAGAAGTTCCCTGTGAAACCTCTGATGCTTCCCTGGGCGCTCTCAGGATTCAGGAGTTGGTTTCGTGACAAGCGTGACGTTCTTTGTGTACTTCGCCTATCAGTTCGCACGAGGACAAATAAAGCCACACAAAGTTATTTGGGAGAGGCAGAAAGGGTTCCTGCCACTGGTTAACAGTTTCCGACTGAGCCCTTTCTTTCTTGCGGCGCGTTCCCCCTAAATCTACACTTCACGCGCGTTGACGGCTTTTAACGATGTCTATTTGGACGCCGCAACCTGCAGGTCTACAGGAGATCCTGCAGACTATACGCGACTCAACTGATACGCAAGGCAATGTACAGCGAGCAATCACTCATGTATGAATTTTCTTTGCGATGATCTGCAGCGTGTTAACATTTGCTTAAATAGAAATTGAACACCTTTACACGTGTACCAGATTATATTGCCTATCTGGCATACATCTTAACCGCTCTCCCCCAAGAGGAAGACCAAATCCGCACGATAGCTGGGTATCTGTTGAAGAACAACGCGCGTCTGCTCCTTACCGCATCTCCGGAGGTGGCCGAATATGCAAAGTCGGCTGTTCTTCAAGCCTTCGTCAGCTCTCCTCCTTTGATAAGGAATGCCGCTGGTCATGATATTGTCGCATTCCTTGGTGCTCTTGAGCCTAGAAATTGGCCAGATTGCTTGCAGCAGTTGGTGAATATGCTAGATTCACCTGATCCAGCTCTCCAGGAGGTGAGTGTCTGCGTGATAATATTCCGAGCCTGGAACATTGGATCGTGTTGGAGCAAGTGCCTCCCCATGAATTTCGAGGCACTTGATAGTCGGGCAAAGCCCATGCGAGCACAGCTCTGGCTCTTCGGCAGCTCTCCTCCATCGAATGTCGCATTTAATTGAACGTGACTTTACGCTGCGCACGAGCAGTCTCAAAGCACGCGACGTTTATATCCCATGATTATCTGTGTCACTATTCGATTGCGAACGCTGAAAATTACCATGCAGGCTGCTTTCAGCGTCTTCGAGAAAGCTTGCGAGGACTTCCCTCGCAAAATGGATGTTGAGATTAACGGAACGCGTCCTCTGGATTACATGATCCCCAAGTTCCTCGTGCTATCAGAGCACCCAATGCCAAAAATGCGGTCACATGCCGTTGCCTGTCTTTCATATTTCGTGCCGATCAATTCTCAATCCCTTTTTGCCCACATCGATGCATTTATCGCCTGCCTGTTCAAGCGCGCATCTGACGAGGATCCATCTGTCCGAAGGCATGTCTGCCAGGCTCTTGTATTACTTCTTGCAGCCCGCCCCGAGAAGTTGATGCCGGAAATGTCGAATGTCGCAGAGTATATGTTATACTCGACCAAAGATAAGAATGAAAGTGTGGCCCTCGAAGCCTGCGAGTTCTGGCTCACTTTCGCCGAGGATCCTGACCTCGCAGCATTCCTCCATCCTCTCCTAGGCCGAGTTGCTCCAGTATTGCTTGATTGCATGATTTACGGAGAAGATGATCTTCTCTGGCTTGATGGCGACACAGAAGATACTAATGTCCCTGACAAGGAAACCGACATCAAGCCGCGGCATTACGGGGGTAAAACACACGGTCTGGATCGGGATCAGGCAGAAGCTAATGGACAGGAGCGGAAGCGAGGAGCGTACGGGGAGGAGACATTAGACGATGAGGATGAGGACGACTACGATCTTGATGACGATGATTTCGCTGATGAAATGTCTACGGAGTGGAACTTGAGGAAATGCGCTGCTGCTGCACTAGATGTGCTGGCTGTGAGGTTTGGGTCCGAATTACTGAACGTGCTTCTTGGTCCCTTGAAGAATAAACTCTGGAGTGCTGAGTGGTTAGAGAGGGAAAGTGGCATATTGGCATTAGGCGCAATGGCAGAAGGTGCTGGTGATTCTTTCTTATCTGATGGCTGCATATTGATTTTATTTTCCAAGGCTGCATTGACGCGATCGAGCCTCATTTGACAACCCTCGTCCCATATCTAATCAACACACTTAATGACCCTAAGGTATGCTGTACCCCCGTACTAGGTGGGATGATTGACGAATAAGTGTATAGCCCCTTGTTCGATCAATCGCCTGCTGGACATTGGGTCGGTATGCAAGCTGGTGTACACAACCTATATCGGAGCAACATAAGAACTCGTACTTTGTCCCAACAATGGAAGGCGTGCGTTTCTTTTCCCCGCATGTGATTATGGCGACTCAAAAGACTTTAGCTCCTGCGAATGGTCCTGGATGACAACAAACGTGTACAAGAAGCAGGGTGTAGCGCGTTCGCAACGTTAGAGGAAGATGCCGGGCCCGAGCTTGTACCCTATTTGGAACCTGTCCTCCGGAATCTGGTGTTTGCGTTCGAAAAATATCAGCACAAAAATACACTCATACTGTATGATGCTGTTGGCACACTGGCAGACGCTGTCGGCAGGGCATTGCAGAATCCCGCATATGTAGAAATCTTGATGCCCCCTCTGACGTCTCGATGGGCCAAATTGTCGGACAATGACGATGATTTGATTCCGCTTCTCGAGGTATGACTCTAATCGATTTGTTGGTACTTGAAGTTCTCATGCTTTGGTATCCCAGTGCATTGCATCCGTCACAATTGCCATGGGGCCGGCATTTTCCCCTTACGCACTACCCGTCTTCCAGCGCTGCGTGAATATCATCCACCAGTCTCTGCTCCAGTATCAAGCATACCAACAGAACCCCGACCTCGATGAGCCTGACAAATCCTTCCTTGTGGTGTCACTGGATCTCCTATCAGGCCTTGCCCAGGGCATGGGCATGCATCTAGAGTCTCTTATTGGACAGACAAATCCGAATCTTCTTCAGCTTCTGACGGTGTGTCTCAAACACCCTCAGGCACCTGTCCGTCAGAGTGCGTATGCTCTCGTTGGAGACCTTGCGATGGGCTGCTTCCAGCTCCTACGCCCTCATCTCCCTGCCATCATGGCGGAGCTTATCGAACAACTTGACCCTGAGCCCAAGGTCGAGTTCATCAGTGCATGCAATAACGCAGCTTGGTCTGTCGGGGAAGTCGCGTTGCGCTATGGGCGTGGTGAGCAGATTTACCCGTTCTCAATATTAAGTCATTAAACCGTTTTCTAGACGACCTAGAGTTCCAGCAATGGGTTAACCCTCTCATCGCGCGTCTCATTCCTATCTTGCTGCACCCCAAGGCTCCACGCAGCCTTCATGAGAACGCTGCTGTGTCCATTGGGAGGATTGGGTTGATGCACCCCAATGTTGTCGCTCCTCATTTGCCCGAGTTTGCACAAGCATGGTGCTTAGCCTTGTATGAGATTCGTGATAATGAAGAGAAAGACTCTGCGTTCCGCGGTCTATGCACTCTTGTGCAGACTAACCCAGCGGGTATTGCTAAGGTTTGTCGAAGTTCTTTGAGTGTACGATAACACTGATTTTTTGTAAATTCAGAGCCTTCTCTGGTTCTGTAATGCCATCATCAGGTGGCATCAACCTTCCGCAGAGCTGAATTCGATGTTCCAACAACTTTTGTCTGGTTTCAAGCACCACGATGAGGCAGGTTGGGCCGCACAGGTTTCGAGCTTCCCTCCTGTAATCCAGGAGCGACTCGCTACGCGATATGGTGTATAGTTTACCATGTCTTGTGACGTATGTATCATCAAAATGACCCGACATCTCATTGTATTTCGGCATCCTTTTGTTCATTGTGTCCTATCTCTGTTGTCCTGGGATCTTCTAGTAGCAGTAGTATTTCTTTCATCACCAATTTGCGTGTGCGTCTCTGTAGTTACATAAATACCTACGTCCTCTCACTCAGTCCGCCTCTTGTATATCTTTTACGTAGCATTAGTCGTAGTAGTAGTAGTACTTAACTCTTCTCTGTCATCGGCATTACACTTTAGTAGATAGTAGTGTGTAGTAGATACATATCCCGTACAACACTGAGTTCAACTGACATCAATACGATACAATCCTGATGGGATCGAAATTCGGTCCCTAAGACCTGCAAACCCATCTCCTGGTGATTTCATTGAATAAAGTCAGAATGTACATGAGCTCGACATAATCTCTCAGAACCGCCTCCGGCTCTCGTATCCCAAGCCCCCGAATGCAGAACCACCGTAACCCCTCGTCTTATTAAGCGCGTAGGTTTTATACCCAAACATAGCACCCGCACAGACGGCCACGAAGAGCAGCAATTTGAAAATGAAGCCGAGCCACGAACCTTTTTGCGACTCGGCTCCAGACTTGCGCGTACCCTTCCCGCCACCAAACCTGTTGCGCTGCGCATCAGAGGCCGATAAAATTGCGGACCACGTCGTCACGGAAATGACACTAAGGAGCATGTTAGCGGGAGGCACTTGTTGGCACACGCAATACGCACTCATGCGAATCGAATACTTCGCCTGTCATTGCGGAGACGCCGATATATGGAGCGGTGGGAAGACTTATGTCCGTGAGGCGGAAACAGTCAGACCAGTCATCCCCTGGGCGTTTGTCAGTGTTAATTCTCCGATCAGAAGAAACGTACGCACAGGCTCGATAGTGGACCTTAACCTACCTTACAACTGCGTAAGAAAGAGAGGTATTACATTGCAGGTATCCAGACGCACATCAAGATAGGTATCCCTCACGTAGGTAATCTTGAGCTTCGTGATCACGTTTGTACGACGGAAATTGGCTGCACACGAGCCTAGGCTGTTGGCCTCACCGTCATGTGCTTGGTCGTAGGGCGTCTGGCCATCCCCCAACATTGCAATGACGCGGGGAAAGCCATAAGGATGCCGGGCGTTTGCATAACTGTATCATAGGTGAGAAGGGCAACATCAACGACAATGGTTCGGTGACTCACGTGTCCAAAAAGACACCAAGCCCTTCGAAGTTATCTGGGAGAGAAACGGTGTCAAATCAAGCAGCTATAGTAAGACTAGAACTAACCTTTACTGCCGAAGACAGGGCCTGGTTCGGCTCGGTCCTTTGTGAGCCAGATAGCCATGCCATCTCCGTACAAGTGCGATGATTCACCGGTGATCTGATAACCCGTTTAGACATGCTAAAAATCAGAATATTGCCACTTACTTTAAATTCTACCTCGATGATAAAATTGGAAGCAGTCAGTGGCATGCGTGACCAGAGCCATCCCTAATGGGAATGTGAATTAAAGAGAGTCTTGGATAACGTGTCTGGTGCGCACCATTTGAGATGGGCGATTACGCGCGAGACGAATATGTTTGTTGGTGTTCTATGTGGCATTAGAATCCGAAAGGTCGCCTTCGAAAACTGACTGGGCTCACAATATATGCATCTGCACCGAAATCCCACCAGCTGAAAATCACGTAGGTATAAGACTGCATGTTTGAGGCATAACATCTTTGCCTCACCGATTTTGTAGGTCTTGATCGATGTATGGAGGAAATATTGAGTGTGTGCGAAGCTGTATGGTCTGGGGTGGATGGAAATAATGAGATACTCTGGCTTTGCCTACTGACGGAGAAGTGAAGCAAGCCCAAAACAGGGTTGCTCCTGCTTACACGTCACAAATGTTACAACTCACTCGGTCTATCGTTTTGTTGTTCACCGTCGTGTCCGCTTTACCAAGAGCGCATGGAAGGCTTGCAAAAAATACGTATGCAAGATAGCACACAGAAAAGTAGCGTATCA
>QLOO01008258.1:0-22388 GCA_003313855.1 Suillus sp. MG131
TCCGTAGGCGGTGATGAAGTAGCTGGTAAAATAAATATAAAATAAAAAGGAAAACTTTAAAAATATCTTATATGATAAGTATGTACTACTTGGACAAGCCAAGTTGTACATCAACGCAGTTTCTCTTCTCTCCGCTTCCTACTCCTTTCTCTTTCTTAGTCTCAAAGTCCTCTTCCGCGCCTTTCTTTACGACCATATACGATCTGCACGACTTCTGATTATCCTTCAATCCTCATCTCTTAAGGTATCCCTATATACTTGGCACTTTCTCCGGCTTCAAACTCCATTTTCGGCTTCTCAAGGTACACATCCCCTGTACCCTCTCTGACAACTGTAATTCACTTTTGACAACAGAACTCCTAACGTTCCATCTCTTTCGATCACGCTCAAGGTAACCCTTCTTCGCTTGCTTCTCTCTCATTATTATTCATAATCTATCATTAACAGCTATGGATAGCTGGAGGGTTGCTGTGCTCGGCGATGGTGGTGTCGGTAAAACTGCTTTGGCTGTTCAGGTCAGTCCTTGTCACCATCTTCTTCCCACCCACGCCTCATGTTCCCTCCCAGTTCACTCTCAATTGCTTCGTTGGTGAGCACAACTACCGTCAACTTTCTACTGCAATCTAAATGACCTCGATTCTTCCTCGCATAATATTATGCAGAGGTTTGTGTTTTCGTTCAAACTCGTATCAAACGACTCATAGTCGCTCGCAGACTTACGACCCGACAATAGAAGACGCTTATAGGAAGCAGTTAATTGTGGATAACAAGATGTGCTTCGTCGAAGTCATCGACACTGCTGGGCAGGGTGAGTATCATTCATTTCACCTTTACCATCTCTGATGTCCACGCAGAGGAGTACGCCACACTGCGTGACCAATGGGTTCGGTACGTAATCATTGCGCTCCCTTGTTTTTAACATATCTCATTATCTCATAACTTTAGGGAAGGCCAGGGGTTTATTCTGGTCTACTCCATCGCATCTCGGTCAACTTTTGAACGGCTGGACGTTTTCAGACAGTCAATGCTCAAAGTTAAGCGCCAAAAACCTATCTTCATGCTAGTGGGCAATAAGTGCGACAAGACATACGAACGTGAAGTCTCACGTGAGGAGGGCATTGCGCTCGCTCGGACATTTGGCTGTGAATTCATGGAAACATCAGCAAGAACAGCATATAACGTCGAGCTCCTTTTCACCAACCTAGTACGTGCCCTACGGCAGACGAAACGATTGGAATCTGGTGGATCAGGGGGAAAACAGAGCGACAAACAACCAAGGGACGGCGGTAGCAAGAAACCCAAATGCGTGGTTATGTGAAGGACATCTTCTCGGGTTATTGGCGACTTAGATTTCATACTCCCTTTACCTCTGTTTGATGATACCTCCACGATTCTTCTGCTTTGTTTTTTCGCTCGCTTTCGAGCTATCATGGTTTTCTTCTAGCTACAATATCACACGTCTCACGCCGTGACTTACGCGATCTAGTCCGCGATGTATTTTGCAATGCACTGGCAATCTTCTGGTTCGCAGGTTGATGAATTTCGTTCCTGGACTACGGAATAGCTGTGGTCAGACGAATATTCCCACTGTGCCGCAAGGACATGTCTCAAGCGCGTGTTGGTACGTCAACTGACACGGTTGCAGAAACGTTGTACATTGATACGAATTGCTCTACTATAAAGGACACAAGTAAGTCAGGGGCACTGTCACAAGGGCATTCACTTGATATGACTAGCGAAAACACCAGCAATGTCGATTCCAGTGGCCCACTGGTCGACGCAAAGTTCCACGTACGCTCGATACCTGATGGCACAGAGTTTCAAGTGACTCGCTATGCTATTAAAACATGTGAGGTATTCCGTATGTCGAAGTCCATCTCTCATGGTATACTTGAAGTTAATATACCTTAAAGGGAATATGTTTGCATGCTGCGACCACGGCTTCGAATTAGTGGGTGATAACGACGAGCCTGGACCCCAGGAAGCAGTTCTCGACTTGGACGAAACGGAGCATGCTTTAGCAACTTTGTTCCGCCTCATTCAACAGCCTCCCGACCCTCCCCCAATGGTCAATTCAGATGGAACGAGACCTCGTTTCAAATTGGACACAGGCTCAATCATCCCGTTCCCGGTTCTTCCGTCCATGCTTCATCTCGCTGATAAGTATGGACTCCCGGAAACAATCACATGTTCCCTGCACTTGCACGTGCAAGCCAATGCGTCGACGAATCCGCTCCCCGTTTATGCGTATGCCACAACACATAGCTTGCCAAAGATTGCAGCAGAAGCAAGCGCTTACCTCCTGCATCCCCCATTATCGTCATACACCAAAGAAGACATACAAATTATTCCCACTGTCACCGCATACCATGAGCTTCTGAGGCTCCATGAATACCGGAAATACAAATTGCGAGATATCCTGCTGAATGAGGATATATTTCCACACGGATACGGAACTTGCCCTACGCACAAGCAGTGGGCAATTCAGCTCTGGGAACAGAAGCGGGTATGCCTGGCCACCCAAATCGAAGCAGGTATTGAGATCATGTGCGCATCTCAATCTCACTTACTGACGGATGAAATACAGCTACTGATATAGCGGGCGAGATGCGTGACTTGAATGGCCAGCTCTCGTCTTGCCCCCTGTGTCACAAAGCTTTGACAGCTGCCGTAGACATGCTCCAGGTAAGACCAAAAGGGATAGCTTATCACAAGCGACCATTCTGACTCTTGCAGTATAAATGTCGGAAAGTTGCAAGAACTGTAGATTACGTGCCGCAGGATTACTGGCTCGATGTAATCTAATGGATGATGGGAGGATATCTGGATGGTATGTAAGATAGTACGCGCGTGTGTAAAGTAGGTGTGCACTCACCGTTAAAATCTATTACCCCTCTATGTATTATGCCATAACAATGTCCTGAGATCTGTCCATACTTCGGAGTCACGGTAAAGGTATGTCATCGAGTTGAACATCCCAGGTTGAATAGCTTCTCCGCGGTGTTGGAACAGCCACATGACAGCACCCCATGATAAAGCCGCGAAGACGGAGAAATAACGTGGGTCTGGCGGGATGGGTCTCACCACAGATCCAGACGCGCCTGCAGGCGCTTTGGAATACGGACCACCTGCGCGTGGCATGAATGAAGCAATGACTCGGGATACTATGTATAGAACTATCTAAATGGAAAGCCAGAGGTGTAAACAGGAGCATGGACAAGAATTCATTGGAAATACCTGCTCGTTCACGGCTGATCTATCGCCGAAGACCACGTAACCTCCCAACAAGCCAGCAACAAATGTATCCGCGCTGCGCTGTTTGCCCCCGTTTGCTTTTCGTTGAAGTAGCAACAGTGTCTTGTAGAGTGAAACAAACTTTGCTAGGTTGAAGGCGTGTTGCTTGGTTGCTTTGTATATCACAAGAAGGCGAGATTTCCAGCTACAGGATAGTGGTCCAGCGGTGGGAACGACTCTGAGCGCAGAGAAAAAACGTACTCTCCTCGACCAAAAAGAATGGCCATGATCAACGCGTGAGGGAATCTGACTTTGACTCCATACACAAAGCCATTGCGTGCACCTTTTACGATGGCAAGGTAGTCATGCATGCGAGGGTCTGACAGCCAGTGGGTAATGCTGGACATGGTTATGTGCCAGCTAGAGGCATCGGCGAGGATTCTTAAGGAGATGGAAGGCCTACGGACCGGCCATACAATCACATGTAAACAGAGATTCGCACCGTCACAGTACTACAGAGCTGTGTTTATATTTCAGGCTTGACTTGAAGGAAACTGACTACCTGGCTATACTATGGTACATAACAACATGACTAAAATCTATGATCCAAGGAAGTAATCATCCTTAAATGTGAAGTTCGGTATCGAAGACCACTCGAGCTACAAGTCAAGTCAGCAGACAGCGCTGATGGAGAAATCATGATACATACCCCCGATCCGCCTTCAGGGAGGCTGCGACTCTCCTCGGACGTAGCCCTGATAACTACAAATCGACGGTAATTGTCCATAAAGGTAGGCTGCAGCTCCATATTGATGAGATCCTGAGAAATCTCCCGATCCGCTTCAACCAGGATGTCGGATTCGCTGCAGTGAGCGAAGCGTTTCATCGAGCATTTAATGCACTCTCGCAGTACAGTTTCTACTTCCAACAGTTGTTGCTCAAAGGTTTCGACAATCCAGGCATCGTCATTATGTTTGGTAGGCGCTTTCGTGACAGAGACGCTGCCTGCGTCTGCCAGGTCCAGAATGGGAAGAAGGCACGAGTCCATACTGCGGATACGCCCTGAGTTGAAGGATCACAATACAAGAGCATCACACCAACCTCATAATTTCTGGAACGGGCTTGTTTTTGCCGCACGCCAGCGCATGGCTTAAACCCACGATCGAAGGTATCAGGTAACATTCCCAGAGAGGATGCTGCGCGAGGTTACGCATTAAACTGTGACATCCAACAGGATCTTCGGCAATAGCCAAAGGCGTGAACGTGACAATACCACCTTTGAAGATTGTCAGTAACGATAGTCGCCCTGCTTTGCAAATACTCACCCAAAGGAAAAATCTCGCGCATGCCCCACCTGCTGGACGGAACGGACTCGTGTGTACCGTAGGTGAAAAAGCGAACCTCAGGCGCGTCGCGGCGCTTAGTAACCACCGCGGAAAGCTCGTAAAAAGTCTTGAGGGCCCCGACATGTATGAATATTACCCGAGCTTCTGCGTCAAGGCTAACTAACACAGCTTTGGTCTTGTCCAGTACATATTTAAGTTGTCGAGTCTCAAAGCCAGGATTCAAGGCTGCTCCGTCGGCTGGGAATGACCAGATACAATATCTCCTGTTCGGAAGCTGCATGAAATCCAAGAGCTCGCGTGGAATTGAAAGCAGATCAATAGCCATGGCAGCTTCTCTTAGTATGCGACGACGGTTGTCTCCCGATTGACCACTCGGAGTCGATAGCTGTTGTATGGTTTCATCGACCTGGTTACGTGTCGTTCCTTTGCTGTATTTGGCAGACGAGACAAGCCATGGCGTCAAGGCTACCAAAACATGGGTGTTCTGCGAATCCTGTCGTAAATGCTCTGGAACACGCAAAAACCTACATAGGGCATCCAATGACGGGCTGAAAATAAAGAGCAGAGCAAGTTCTGCGCCATCCAACGACAGTGGGAGAACAGCAACCTTTGTCTTCTGTCAGCGTAGATCATTAGCAGAAAACTAAGACCCACCTGTCGCTGAACTGACATGTGACGAAACAGTCCATGCAGTGCTTGACTATCTTGATTTTCCAAAGCTTCAAGTTTGGCAAATTGCTGAGCTTCTCCACACGCGCGAAAAACTGGTGTGAGATCCGTAACATTGTAGAGTTTTTGGATGCGAATAGAATTAGTTTGCGCCATCATGAAGCTCATGCGAGCACCGTTATCACGCGAATCAGTCGCGTCTTTGATTGTCACTTCACAAACTTTCTCCGCTTGGTTCTTAGCAAAGTCCACAAATAGATCGCCCTCCCATTTCCACTTTTTGGGAATCCTATTCGAAGATTAAAAACACTTCTCATATTCGCGGGTAAGCACCACAAACTTTGGCATCGCAGAAGCTTTCATCGATGTTAAAGCCTTTGGTCGGAAGGAATCAACTTCCTGGGTGTCATCGCTGACTGAAGGCTCCCTGAACATTGCCATGAACATCCAAGTGAATGAAATGACCGAAACAGGACACACAAAGGGCTATTAAGACTAGGCATGCATGCCGTGAGTACGAACAAACGTGGGTAACCTAAGATACATACCCTGGCATATCAAGACTAAGACTTTGAAGAAACTCGTCTGCAGCCTTTTCGGAGGCTCGCTGAGGGGGAGCTGGCTTCGCGAGTTGATGCTGAATACTAAAAAATCATCAAATGAATGTGTTTGATGATAGACGAGCGCACTTACAGAGGTGCAGGTGAAGGAAGGGGAAGGTTATCATCTGCAGCCTCAAACATCTCCGCATTGTATTCCCAGCTAGGAACAATGGCAGAGGGTTCTTCTGTTGTCTTGGTTGTGGCTGAAGACGAGCCAGCCCCGATGGGTGTTGTAGTAGAAGGACCGGCCTCGGCACCCGCTGGACCAGACGTTTCCACATCACTCGTCAAAAAAGGTTCATTCTCGAAAGGCTTCTTCTTGAAGGAACTAGTTGTAGACAAGGGTTCTTTAGTGGATGGACCAGACGGTTGCATACCACTTGCTGATAAAGGCTCATTCTCGAAAGGTTTCTTCTTGAAGGACAGACTAGTTGCGGACGGAGGATCTTTTGCTTCAGGGAGTTTCTTCTTGAACGAGAAATTGGTTAGAAGTTTCGGAGTTGTCAGCATTGGCTTTGGCTTGGGTGCTACAGAAGGACCTGATCCCGCTGCTATACGTTGCTTCGTTGACAGATTACTCCCAGATTGAACTGCCTTCGAGGGAAGTTCCATAGACTTGACAAGAGGGTTGGCCCTTTGATCTTGGTGAGTTCGGACGGGCTGTATTTTGGATGGGCGAGGTACATTCGGCGGTGCTACAGAAGAAGACGTTGATGGCCTTGGTGGAGGTGGAAGGGGACGAGACGGCTGATCGGCCGATAATTTATTGGGAACCAGAGCCGCTGAAGGGCGTTCCTGTGGAAAGCACTGGGGTCAGGATGAATCAGAAACGGCAACTATTACGGAACCTTATCTGCTGTTGTGCTCCGGGACTTCGAGTGAGTCTGTTTCCGCTGCTGTTTCAATGGGCGAGCCCCCGATGAATCAGAGTCGGACTACTTTCGCCTAAGCTTTGCAGCACGATAATAAACAAAGAAAATGGCTCACATCTGGACTAATGAGCGCATTGTTACGCTTTTTCCCTCGCATGGTCAACGTCTTCGCGACCGGAGACAACTGCCTTGGAGGGGTATCGGACTCTTCCGAGCTATCAGTGTCGCTCTCGACTTGCTTTGGTTTTGGAGCCTTCGATGTCTTTGACGCATAATGTGTAAGAATGTATAGCGAGTATTGCCAGGTGGAATTACCTCCTTGATAGGTGGCTTCTTTGTATCCTTTTCGCTTGCGCGCTTTGCGTCTTCTGAGAACTGTGTCGCGAAGAACTCCTTCTCTTGCTCTTCATAACAGTCAGTTGAGCCACCAAGCAAATCGTCAGCCGAGTCTCACCTATCCAATAGTCCTTCGCTACAATCTCGTATCCGACGGAGTAATCGCCGTCGTCGTGACCAACATGGTCCCAAAAACTGTTCAAGAGCCGGTCGCATTTCTCCACATTCCGCGTTGGCTCCCACCTGCATGTCGCATTGGAGAATGAGTTCGTGATCAATGAAAGGGAAATGGATCTGACGTGTCTGCATCGGAGTCATAGCCTGCCCACTATGAATCATTAGGGGACGCAAGCAGATGCAGATCAAAACCCACTTTGACATAATACTCCTGGACGAGTGGTCAGGTCTTTGTTCGAAGCGCAATGATATGTACTTACCCAATCCCCTTCATCACTGACGCGAGCTTTGGTGATGACCTCTACCAGCAAGGGCCCGTCAGTAGTGATAGCGATGAAAAACTGAGCTCGCACCGACGTGGTATACCTCCTGCTCGACTTTCTTCTTACGACCCATACAAAGGAATAGTGAACGAATGTGGACAAGTTGATTTGATGCATTCGACGTAAGCGCGCTATTAGTAGACTCCGCTGTCCAAGTCTGGGGTCCTTCCGACTTGCTTGACTTGCACTACGACGATGACCTCTAAATCAAAGTCAAAGCAGGAAGAGGCCCTTCAATTTCTTGATGATCTTGACTCCCTTAATCCAGTCGCACCAACCACGCGTGGACCCACTGCTACTACGGGCAGCGCAGGAGACCCAGCAGATGTTCTCGCATTCATTGATGAGATAACTCAGAAGAGCTCAGAGCCAACTCGCTCCACGACATCACATATAGAACGACATGCTTCGCGCCCGGGTACCCCATCATTGAGGAAGAGCACTGAACGAGTCAAAGTCGGTGCTCATCCGTCCTCCTCAACCTCTTCTCTCGTAGCAAAGCCAGAACCATCGTCAGCTCCTGCTGCTAAGACTGAAGCTGAGCCTGCATTGACGCCTTCTTCAAGTCGTTGGGGATGGGGCAGTGTATGGACTAGTGCAAATACCGCTTATCAACAAGCAAGGTCTGTAGTGGACGAGCAGGTGAAGAACCTTCCCAAGAATGAACACATCAGTAAGTTGGGAGAAGGAGTGCTAGAGTACGCAAAGACTGCGCAGCTCGACAAACTCGGTTCGTCTACGCGTGAAGAATTGATTCAAAGTCAATTAATCTGTATCTTTCTAGGACAAGATTTTAAGAGAGTCGGACTGTCTACATTAACAGATATTCTGAATGTAGTTGCTCCTCCGATATCCGAGCACGAGGTCATTCAAGTATGGCTCAGTCATGATATGAAAGGATATGATGGCGTCGAATCGCTTGTATATCGGTCACTCGCTAGAGTACGTACCAAGGCATTACGGCTGTCCACCGTGCTGATGTTGTTGCATAGGTTATGGAACAGGTCGAGGGTGGCGATTTGATTATCAACCGAGGTGACGAATCTAAGCCCAAGGAATCTGCAGCAGGGACTCCTCGTGATTTAAATTCAGTGGATGGATACGATGCTGCTCTCAGGCTTGCGCAGGTACGGGGCCAATGCCAAGAAATGTGCTCGCGAGATTGACTTTTCCGCCAAGGCAAATCTAGATGAGTTTATCAAGACCAATGCCAAAGTACCACCCAAGGAGTCGTCCGTTCAGAATCCTGTTACATACTCCTCTGTCTACCTCCGCATTCAGCCATTCCTCACGTCATTCACCCTTCCTCAGCCCGTTGATACTTCAGAGGAGTCTACAGAAGCGCCCGAGCAGTCTAACCTCCAATTCCTGTTACATCTGTCTGATCCCGGGCATAAGTTGGTGCACACGACTATAACGCAGGCTGTGCCTGGTAGTTGGTTGCATATCTGGGACGATTACGATTGGGTCGAAGATCTTGTGGCTGAGTCTCTCCGGGTGGGCATTGAAGTGATTGGGCAGGACTACATTGTCGCACGAATGGGATGGGGCAAGAGGGCAGCTGAGCCTACTACGCCTCAAGAGATGCACCCTGAATCATCCCCTTGATGCGCTTCTCCACTCACATGTTGTCGCCCTACCTATGTATTACCTTATGACGACTCACCACGATTGCACTCAGAAAATAGGAATGTTGTGTATGTATATCAATCAATAACATAGTGGCATCTACTTCTTTGGAGGTTGTTCGGGCTGAGGTGGAGGAACAGGCTTGAGCTCTGCAGGCCTGATGGGCTCTGTCCCTTGTCCTACTTGTTCCCAGGGTGACAGAGACTCGAAGTTGCTGCATATGATCAAGTTATCAGTAAAGTGCAGTGATCAAGAGATGATTCTTGACTGACCGGAAAGCCTGCGTTAATTGTAGAGGTTCGTAGACGACGCGTTTCCTCTCTTCGTCGTAGCGGACTTCGGTATAGCCCTAAAATGATTATTCTATCATTACAATTGGCGGCCTGGAGTGGTAGCTACGCACCGACAATGGGAAGTCCTTTCGGAGGGGATGACCCTCGAAGCCTAAACAAAAATCTATGAAAAGTGCGGGTTATCACATCGAAGAAGACTTACCATAGTCTGTCAGTATGCGACGCCTGAAGTGAGAAGGTCAATATAGCGGTCCATAGGGATACAGAACGCGACTTACAGGTCGGGGTGACCAGTAAAGAAGACACCAAACATGTCCCACGTCTCTCGTTCATACCAGTCTGCTCCACTGAAAACAGAAACACTACTTGGTACAGGGTCCGCTTCGCCAGCATAGGTCTTGACGCGAATCCTCCCCGCATGCTTAATGCTCAACAAGTTGTAAACCACCTCGAAGCGTTTCTCTCGTTCTGGGAAATCGACGGCGGTGATATCCACAACACTTTTAAACTGACACTGCGAGTGATCTCGAAGGAAAGTCAAGACAGGGATGACGCCAGATGGGGAGATGTGCAAAGTGAGTTCGTCCTTTAATACGGAGAACTGCTGGACGAATTTGGGGAGACATTGCATAAGGTATGATCCATATGTGTGTAATGACTCGGTTGTCTCAGCATACTTGGTAGCTGTGGGATTTGGAGACGTAGGCTCGGTGAATGGCGAAACAGAGGCTAGAAAGTTGTCAAGACAGTCATCGGTGATTAGGACAGGCATAGCTTACCTCTAGGCGACGATGACGACTGAATTTTTCGCGTCAAAGCGAAACCGACGGTTCTCGTCGGTCTCTTCGATGAGCTTTTAAGCAGATTTGTGACTCGCAGACCCGTGCGGAACGACATGTTTGCTGGCTACTCTTCAGCGGGTTCAGACGAGTTAGAGCAACGGTAAATTCACACTCCGATCCGAATCGTGACCGGCGCCGTCAAGTAGACCATGGATTCACTTATCGACAACGACACTCATAGAACAGAAATATTTGACTCATTACCTTACTATGACAATGATCTCGAGCAGAATCCAATATTGAGGGAAAAAGTCGAGCGCGAGCTAGCACGCGAGCCAAAACCATCGCAGACTCTCCATCCTCGCGTTCCCCCTCCAATAGAGCTCTTCAAGGTATGTCAAGCTACCTTTTGATCGTCCTTAGACCTGATATAGTATAGGACAAACCTGGGCTCGCTGCTGAGCTTGCGCGCGTCGAGGCCCATCAACCTTTAGCACCTCTGGATACCATAAGATATCAACTTCCAGCACCGACGTCTACCCCAGGCACAGATGAGGAGTGGCAGCAAGCGCTGAACAATGCTCAGTCTCAGCTAGAGCACCAGCGTATTCGGTAGGTTTTCAATTGTCCTCTGAGTACTTTGAGCTCACAGTCTCTCAAAGGCACACGAATCTTGCGCTGCTGCAGACATATGGACCGAATGCTTGGAGAATCCATAATTACTTGTTAGAAGCGACAGCCAAGCAAGCAGAAACAGCACTCGAGGAATTGAAGCAGCGTACCACAGATGTTAACCGAGAACGCAAGAACTCTCAGGTATGTTTCGTGTTGATCAGGAGGGCAGTGTGTTCATACTTGTTTGAAGACGCGAATTGGAAACCAGTTGACATCATTGGAGAACAAATGGACAGAGTTGATATCGAGCATCCTTCAGATTGAGATGGCAAATGTAGCTCTTGATGCAGAGGTTGACCGGCTGAATAAAAAGGAGGCTGAGCTCGCTAGCATGTAACAGCATGTAGCTTAATATTAGAGTACTTCACCGAAATAGGCTAACCGCCGCTCAACGGTGCACTCTGCCTCGTTTGATTTCTGCTCATTGACGACAACGAAAATCTCGTTTGTCTACTTCATAAAGTTTATAGGCAAGTCAGTTTCAAGTAAACCGTGTCATTTTCAACGTTTTTACTCATTGTCGTGTATTTTTATTTTATTTCCTTCTCGGCTCTTGCTATAATCTCTGTAGGCACAGAAAACTGACTATCGGCGTCTTGGGACGCGTATATGGCCAATATCGACAACTCAAACACGGGGCTAACTGAAGATCATGCAGGAGAGGAACCTGTTAATGTGTTGTTGAGTTCATCCAATGCCTCTGAAGAACATTCTGTAGTCGCAGCTTGTGCTCTCAAGACTTCAAGTTCACCTCCATTGATCTCACCTACGAACTCATCAACTCAATCTCGCACTCAACTGGCTCCTCCTGCTTCAGATTCATCATTTGCTGCCCCACATCCAAAGAAATTTACTTCTGTCAACATCAACAAGAAGTTCTTACAGAAGAACTCGTCCTCCTCAGGGTCTGCTACCACGTCATCGAACCACATACCTGTCGTCAAGTCTGGCAGTCCAGCTCGTAAGTTCATTGTCGTGTTTCGTGATAACAATAACCCCAATGTGACGTCTTGTAGCTGTCCGGCCTGTAGCTCCACCAATAAGCACGCATTCGCGGCTCGTGACCACCAAACTCACAGCGGCGCCTGTTTTATCAACTACAACTGGTCCAGGTTGGTCGCGTCCACCATCTGCGGCACCTCCGGTCTCTTCAACACCATCAACTTCATCCAATGGACCACCTCCGCAGCCCCTTCCGCATGCTGTTGCACCAGCGCCCATTTCCGTTCCAGCTGCCCCACAGCTCCCCGTTGCTGGCAAAGTCATTCAGCCACAACCACGAGCTATCGCATCGACTTCGTCTGCCACGGGGAAGAAGGATACTGCGTCGAAACCGGCTTGGGGGCATCCAAAAGTTGTGGCGCCAGTCCTGTTCCCGGATAGTGCAGGTCCCTCAGACTTTCCTACGGCTGCCGAAGTTGCTCATGGTACGTTGCAAATTTTGTAGGTGCAGTCTGTGAATTGATCTTCCTTCTCTAGCTCGACCATCACCCAAGGTCACTGAACCACAGAAGTCCTCTGATGCTCCTCATTCAAAATGTGTGACGTTAGAAGAAGCTGATGCATTCCGAGGTGTTCACCTTGATCCAAACGCCCACCACTGGGACGAGGTCCGTTTCAATTCACTCTTCCTATCCATTTTCTCACATTTCATAGATGGAAGAAGATGACGACCATTTTCTGGACGGAGTCATTGAATTTGGCGACGGAAGACAGTATAAGATATCACCCGCTGAAGCTAGTGCGCAAAATGTACCATCACCCGACCCGGCTACGGATACTGTCGAGCCCCACCCAGAGATTGTTGATGGCGGCAAAGCACCTGTTAGTAAAGAGGATCGGTTTGCAGACGACTTTGACCGGAGATGGCCACGATCTAGGCCTTCTCCATCTTTCGTGCACAAGGATCTACCACGTGCTCCTCGACATCCGTCAATGTCTCCTGCGTCTTCGCATCCTAGCTACTCGCCTTCGGAAGGTCCGAGAGTCCTTTTCAATGAACGGTCAAACAGACTCGAGCCATACAGTTCTCATCCAAACACCCGTCATTTCCCTGGGGCCCCGATGTCTAGGAGAGGCTCTCATATAGAGCATATCCCACCTCCAGTGGATACGCGTAGTGGACGAGACGGACCAATGCGGTCGCCCGTACAACCAGTACAATTACTCCAAAAATCTGCAGGTGGCTATGATCGCTCATTGCGCACGTTGAGAAATGGTCCTGGTGCCCATGCTCCTTTCGGCAGGACTCGTGACGGTTTACCATCTCCCTCAATGAATGGGCCGCCAAACTGGGACGGGCTTCCGTCCGTTTCTCCTGTTGAGAAACACGAAATTACGCTTGATAACAGAGGTCGTCGTTTGTCGAACATGGGCCCTCCACCATTACCGTCGTTGAAGCGTGATGCCACTCGGCAGCTTCCATCCCATATTTCAACTGGTCCGCCTGGGAGGCTTTTTGCGAGAGATCCACATCAACCTCTATCTGCCTCTCAACAACATTTCGATTCGCCTTCCACAACTCATGGAGGTAGCGTCGTCAGTCAGTCACCCTTGTTGTCCACTATCTCGGTGACCTCCGAAACCCCCGCCTCATTCATGACTCCCACGCTGAGCATCGAAGATGTTCACAAAACCACTATGCATATCTCAGCTGAGCGCGCAAAACAGCGACGACAGGTGGAAGAAGAGGAGCGGGAGAAAGAGAAGGAACGCGCCCGACAGAAGGCTGCCGCATTGGAGGAAAAATTTAAGGCAAACGAGGAGAAGAACGCTCAAGTGGGTATCCGCGACGTGGTTAACATCTCATATGGCTTATTTTATTTACAGGAAGCGGAAGCTGTGAAGCTGATACAGGAGGTTGCGGAAGCAGCTAAATCTCCTTCCCAGCAAGCGCTGCAGCTCGACGCCACGACACCACTTCCAACGCCTGTCAAACCGATAGGGCGGCCGCCATCGCTGAGAGCATCTGTCAGACCGCCGATGATTCCAAGGCCGATTGTGCCCTCTCATGCAGAGCAATCGCACGATTCCCTCAAAACAGATTCCTGGAGAAGCAAGGCTCCACTTCCATCGTCGCCACCAGCACCTCGAGAAACACCTGTACAGCCCCGTGCGCCTGCGCCGCTGCTTCAAGGAGTAGAAGAGTTCATTACTATTTCTGCAGATGAGGATCTCGAGGTGGTGGACTTCTCTGATATGGGTAAATTAGTTGGTGCTCCAGCGGCCTCGCAAACCGAGGCACCACACAAAGGCAATGAAAGACTGCTCCGTCCCCCTCGGCCTGTTGCAAGTGACTTCTTTGAAGATTCAGAGCCTCAGACACTTCCTCCTCGCCCGAAGTCTCCAGGCGTGTGGCGTCGCAAAACCCCCATTGAGCTTGCTCGCGAAGTCTTAGCACCATCCCCGCTGACGAACCAAGAGGTTACAAAGGAGACTGGGGACAAACCGTTGCAGGATGCTCCGGTGAGCCTTCCGAGTCCGGAATCGCTACGAGAGGCAGCGGCGCATTTATCGCCTTCGAAGAGTTCCTCTATAGCGGATGGCTCTACGACATATTCGTCCAATCACACAACACTGCCCACATCTCCGCAACGCCTAATTCGCATGCCTTACCGCGAGGCGCCAATGTCTGCTCTCGATGACGTAATGTCTCGCATCAAGGGAGCTTTGGATGGCATGAAGGAGACGGAATCTGCAAAACAGGTCATCAAGGAGACTGCAGATGCACCGCCTGAACCAGATGTCACTCCATCTCAGGGCAATGCTAATGGTCGAGGTTATTCAGGTGGGCCTAAATGGCTTCCTCCTGCACTGCGGCCACGTCGCGTCGAATTTGGGGAAGAACACGAAGTCTTCGATGTCACTGGCCGCGAACCACCACGTTCGCCTCAACTGACCGCTGTGGTCCGCCTCCCCAGCCAATCACGTCCTTTGGATCCTATCCCTAAACGGCAATATCATTTTTTGAAGAATGCGCGTTCGCTAGTTCGATGGGATATAATGTCTTGGGACCCACCAGTCGATGGCATGACCAGGAAAGACTTCTCCTTGAATGATGTGCTCCACAAGAACTATTCGTCTCCCAGGGGCAAACCCAGGTTTCGCGTTCTTCTTCCTCGAGCGCGGCACAATCATTCGTCTTCCGCCGTTCCATTAGGCCCCAAGGTCAATCTTCCTGTTGGATCAACGAAGCCGGGTTCGTCATATGGGCGGTCGAAGGTCGATGACCTTCCGACTTGGAGGAGGGTTGCTGTCTGTCCATCTATTCTGGAAGGCAGCCCAGATGGCGCCAGTGCAGGTGCTCTTGACACGATCAGTTGCTCACCTCCTCCTGACCCACCAGAACCTGCCCCTGCTGCCCAAAGTGTATTACCATGCATCAGCAAAGCGGAAGCCGTTACGCAACGTCCTAGAGCTCAACCAAAGATGCCAGTGGGTTCTGTGGTAGCATTCTATCGCGATATCCCGTCCGACACAGCTAGTCAAGAGTTAAAGAAGCACTCGGTATCCTTCACTGTCTTCAGCGAGCTGGACGAAATACCGACATCTCCACAAAGTGATCCGCCAAGTGCTCTATTCTCTTCGGCTGTAGACTCACCTGACAAAAATTTTCATACTATGGAGAATGTTACAATCAGTCGCGTTGTGAATGGTCTTGGAAAAGATACGAGCTCCCCAAAACTTATTGTTTCGACGCAACTGGACTCCAAGAGCTTGGATGAATCGGTCGGTATTCTGCTATATCTCAGCATCTTCTTTCGTTGCTCACGGGTATATAGGTCGACAGAAATCTCATCACGCCTGGATCTGCATCATACAGTACGCCCTGGACAAAATCTCCTTTGAGCTTTTCATCTGCCAAGGAATCTCCGGCGAGAGCACCGGATCCCGAGCATCTAAAAGCCGTCTGGTCGCAGCCTTCTGACAAGGCTCTAGTACATACAGTAAACTCCCTCGAGGGCATTGCTGATGATCTCACTGCTCTACCGTTCACATTGCAAGATGTCAAGTCTGAAGATGGAGAAACTCCCCCTCCGACTTCAGTAGCAAATGTTCCATCCAAGATGTCACTCCATGATGTCACACGTGCATTCCAGCAAGTACCTACTTCATCGAATGCCACTACGAGGAGCAGTAGTACGTTACCGTCTTCATCTGCAGCCGGACCCATCAGCCGTCCTTCCAACTATGCATATGGTCCTGTCCAGCCACCAAACATGAGCGTGCGGCCCCCTTTTCCCTACTCGCCGATGATGGCCCACCCGCCTAGTCCCACGCCACTCATCTATCCACCGCCAAGTCCTGCTCCGCGCGGACCCAATGGGCATTCACCCATGTTTGGTGGCGGCCAACCAATATGGGTGCCTCTCCCATCCCAAAGCCACTCTGGTACAGTGAGGCCGGTAGCTTCGCCATACCCTACGCAGCTGATGGCATATCCCTCACCAAATGGGGTTCCGTCGATGTATGGGCCTCCGCCTATGCCACACGGCTCGCAGTCACCACCACAGATAAATGGAGCTGCCCAACCTCGCCCTCGTAATATGCCAGTGATGAGTCCCGTGTTGCATCCAGCGACTCCTTCGCATGCAAATCATTCAATGTATGCTGGGAGTCCTGTGATGATGCACGCACTTCCAATGATGACTCATGGCCCACAACCTTACATGACTGTTACTGGCCGTGGACAAGGGCGTCCTGATGGTATGCCTGGGATGTTGCCGATGCAGCAATCACACTCTACTCCTCAACCTTCGCACGCTACCATGTATAGTCCTGCACAACCTCTACCATATGGACGACCGTCGTGGTGATACATTTCATGCTACCTGACGATATATTGATGTTTCTCTGACATGTTATTATATGTTGTTTCGTTATTTTCCTACTCTCAATGCATATCTGCCACCAGTCCACAAGTTTGAGATCCGAAGCTGGTCACAATAATTTATAAGGTGAGTAATCTAAATCTATCTCTAAGCTGCTAGCTGCACAGCAGTCTCGGCAGCTTCGTCAAGGCTGTCCAACGCGACTATCTTCAGACCAGACGCCTTGATCATCCTATATGATTAGGAGTCAGACTGAAATTTGGTAAGAGTCAAAAAAGAAAACCTACGCCTTAGCTTCTGCTTCCATCGTTCCCTTCAATCTGACAACTAATGGAATAGTGAGATTGAGCTCTTTGGTAGCTGTAATGACACCCTCGGCAATGTAATCGCAGCGCATGATACCACCGAAGATGTTGATAAAGATGCTCTTGACCTTAGGGTCTGAGAGAAGTATCTCGAAAGCTTTTTTGACTGTCTCGGGGGTGGCGCCTCTGAGGACTAGTCAAGTACAGAGCACAGCAGCATCAAGTTTTACGTACCCCCCGACATCTAAGAAGTTGGCGGGATTGCCACCATGTAGAGCCAGAACGTCCATCGTGGCCATGGCCAATCCAGCACCATTGACTAAACAACCAATGCTGCCATCGAGCTTAATGAAGTTCAGGCCTGCTTGCTGAGCTTCAACCTCTGATGGTTCCTCCTGTGAGATATCACGCAGCGCGAAGATATCCTCATGGCGGAACTCAGCATTGTCATCGAAGCCGAATTTAGCATCCATGCTGAAACAAATTGAGGGGGGCAACGTAGGAGGTCTGATTTCCGCTCACCAAAGTACATGGCCATCAACAGTCTCTGACATAGGGTTGATTTCAATTTGGGTGGCATCCTTGTCCTTGAATATCTTGTACAGGTTGATGAAAATGTTTGCCGCTTCTTCTTGACCACCTTCCTTGATCCCAAGAGTTTTGGCAAGTTCAAGGGCCGTCGACTTGCTCAGACCCTTCTCGAAGTCAATGGGAGTCGTGATGATAGCAGCAGGGTTAGTCGCAGCAACTTCCTCAATGTTCATGCCTCCCTGGTTGGATGCAACAAGAACGACGCCTTGGGTGACACGGTCATTGAGTACAGCAACATAGTATTCGTGGGAAGGATCACGACGCTCAGCGAGCATAACCTGTCCTGTAGTCAGAGACGGGAAACAGCTCGTGAAGGATGTACAAACAGCATTGCAGATTCTACCACCGGCACCAGTTTGTTTCGTGATGAGTTTTGAACCAATCATCTTGCCAGCATATTCCTGTGCTTGCTGTGGGCTTTGGACCAAATGAGTTATGAGTAGGGACATCTCTATCTGAAGTTATTACGTACTTGTCGACGGTATGCACACCACCCTGGAAGCCATTATCGAATTTTCCTTTGCCCCGGCCACCGGCAAGTACTTGTGCCTTGATCACGAGTTTCTCTGTGCCTAAGAATGCGAGTCTTAGCAAGAGGATACACGTCATGGTGAAGATTCCCAAAGCTCACCAAAATTCTGAGCAACCCTGTAGGCCTCTTCGGGAGACTTTGCAACGATGCTCTTTGGTGTGGGTATACCATACTATTGACCAAAGCAGTAGCCGTCACGCTATGAAGACGCTAACGATTTCCAAACAATCTCACCGAGTTTAGCAGATTCACCGACTGGTATTCGTGAATAGAAAGGAAGCGCCTTTGACTGGCAGATGCTGCTCGCTATAACGCCAATCAGACGCGTAAAAATATGAATTAAACATCACTTACTCGGGCCAACGAGCCAGTTGTTCTGAAGGAGGCAAGCATTGAGGAAGAGATGTGATTGAGTCGCAATAATTCTCAGCTTCGGGAAAAGCGGGGGCGCGCTTGCTTACCTCAGCGGAGTGTAGATGAAAAGGCATAGAAACACATGTTTGTGTTCTTCAGCCAGAGTGACGACGACGGTGGACTTTTATCACAAGAATCTTCCAGTCTCTGATCCGCTTTTTCTTAGCATGGAGCAGCTCTGGCAGATGGAATATTGTGACCTCGCCTTGAGTTCGGACAACCTATCTTTAAAGCGTGGGTTGTTCGAAATTTGGCAGAAGGAACATACCATTGGCACGTACTTATAGAGCAGTACTACCAATCTTCTATCTATTCGATGTTTCATGCCCTTGGTCATGGGTTGTCCTCGGGGCTAGCCTCGTTGCAAATGTGATAGATTTAAAATTTTGTTTGGTCAGTAGAGCACCCGCGCTTCCCTCATGTTAGTTTCCACCATGGTTGAAGTAGAGTCTCATCCAAACGGTAGTGATATTGCTAGCCTCTCTCCTCTCATTCAGCTTCAATTTGTGTCGACTACTGTTCTTCAACAGGCCCTTGATCTTGTGGAGAACATCCTGACTTCCGACGATCAGCTTACTACTCAATCGAAATTCCTTCCAGGGTCAACTATTGGTGATACTACACTTCATGTGATCAATACGAACTTGAGCATGTTACTGAGAGACTGCCCGCAGGAAAACATCTGCGGCATGCACGAGATCATTTTATTCTCCTCATCGAATGTGTGTCGGGGCCTGCCCCACATATCTTTTCATATGACACTCGCAGCCGCAATACACCAATGGAGAACAATCTCTCAGAAGCTCGAGAGGCCCTCAAGCAAGCTATCTCGCGTGTTGAAGAAGTAGTACCCAAGGCGAATCTCGACCTCCCGCTAACCTTGAACGCCGTGACGCCTTTCATGCAAACCTTTGAGACAACGTTCGGTCGAGAGGTAAGAATTGAGTACGGCGATGGATGATCTCTCACCCCTGTTTTCCATCCAGCTCTGGTTTGCAGGATTACATGCAGTTCATCATTGGTCCATGGTCTGTCCATAGTGTTTTATGATCCAAGTGAGGTGTTTATATGCTTAAATTCGTAGGTCCGGGTCATAGCAGGAGAGTTGGTCAGTGGGTTTTCATCTGCGAATGAGGGGTTCATTAAGTCCTTGCGCAGGACATCAAACTTGACGATGATTTCGGTTTCGCCCCGTCCACTCTCGTCTATAAGGGTAGTGAAGCACTGCTGGGAAAGGCAAAAATCTGAAGTTCGAGTGTGTCGTCGTATAACATACCTCACGACTAGTAGTACTCCGTTGTTGAATTCCAAAACCGTTGCCGGATCACGTGTGTTCAGGGTGCAAAAGTCATCTTTCACGCAACTAAAGGCTGCTCGGCAGTTAAATACTGACGGTCCCTCACTGTTCTACTCATTCTACAAACATGTCGCAGAACATGGTACCCCTTGATGGCGAAAGTCAGAAGAAGAGAGTGGTAAGTCGTTTTCTTTTGGGCCAGACATTCTTCGATTAGATCATGCTTACTACCTCGTCAGTGTTACTTCTTCGACTCGGACATCGGGGGTTTCCACTATGGTCCCGGGCACCCGTGAGTTATGGCTCTCTGTTGGGCTGAGGGTTGTGTCATAATTATCTGCCTTGAACAGCATGAAACCAACTCGTATACGAATGTGCCATTCCTTGGTCATGAACTATGGCCTGTACAAGAAAATGGAGATATTCGTGAGTACATTTGCAAATGCATGGACGTTCCCTTGACCCGAATTTCACTTTTCTGCAGCGTGCTAAACCTGCAACAAAACGCGAAATGACACAGTTTCACTCTGACGAATACGTCGAGTTCCTTAGTCGCATCACCCCCAGCAATATGAATTCATACATAAAAGAACAACATAAATGCAAGTGGTTTTGCCCCGTATCTTTTCGCGCCGTCTAACTATCCTGGCTTCTCCCTACAGACAACGTTGGTGACGATTGTCCCGTTTTCGATGGGCTGTTCGACTACTGTTCTATCTCAGCCGGAGGCTCCATGGGTAACGCTGTTTCACGGGGTGCGATAAGTCAACGCTCACCGGTCCTGCAGAGGGTGCTGCCCGTCTCAGTCGAGACAAATGTGATATTGCTGTAAACTGGGCTGGCGGTCTTCATCACGCGAAGAAAAGTGAAGCAAGCGGCTTTTGCTATGTCAATGGTCATACAGGTTTCTTCTGCAATAGCTGTTTCCACACTAATTACATATTGCAGACATCGTGCTGGGCATTCTTGAGTTGCTCCGGTGAGCGCTTCTCGATTGCAAAGTCTAATTCTGTCATGTTCCTGACGATCGAATCCCACCAGATATCATACCAGAGTCCTTTACATTGACATCGATGTTCATCACGGCGATGGGGTGGAAGAAGCGTTCTACACTACAGATCGGGTCATGACGGTCAGTTTCCACAAATATGGCGAGTACTTTCCAGGAACTGGCGAATTGCGGGTGTGTCACTTTGTCTTGTGGTTGGAATATTGTTGACACCTATCAGGACATAGGAATAGGCAAAGGAAAATATTACTCGCTGAACTTTCCATTACGTGACGGAATCTCGGACGAGAACTACAAATCGGTGTTTGAACCTGTGAGTAAAGTTTTATTTCTAGTTGGAGTCTACAAGTTTTCCATACAGGTGATCCGTGAGGTCATGGAATCGTATGATCCGTCGGCCATCGTCCTTCAGTGTGGAACAGACTCTTTGTCGGGTGATAAACTCGGCTGCCTAAACCTATCTATGCGAGGTATGACCAAAAGTGTTACCATTGACTTATTTGAACTTTGATCCAGGGCATGCTAACTGTGTCAAATTTGTGAAGTCCTTCAACAAGCCTCTGCTACTGCTCGGAGGCGGGGGTTATACGATGCGCAACGTCAGTCGGGCATGGGCCTATGAAACCGGTCTCGCAGCTGGCGTTGAACTGGCATCAGGTCAGCCTTCTTTTAGTGCGGTTCTCTCACCTTGTACTGACATGATTTAGAAATACCCGTGAATGAATACTATGAGTATTTTGGGCCCGACTACGAATTAGACGTGAGGTCGTCAAATACAGAGGATATGAATACGCCAGAGTACTTGGAACGTGTCAAAAATATCGTGCTCGAAAATTTGCGACATTTGGGAGGGCCTCCTGGTATTCAAATGACAGGTATGAAATTTGATGGTATTGGGAAGGTGCTGGAATGTTCATCAAACGGCTAGATATCCCAAAAATGCCGATAGACGACGAAATGGATGACCTTGATCGAGATGAAGATTCGATTCCTCCTGATGTCAGGAGACACAGGCGGCTATTGGACTCTCGCATCCAAGCGGACGGAGAACTGTCTGACTCGGATGACGAGGGAGAGGGGGGGCGTAGAGACCACGTACAGCATCGGGATCGTGACAGCGAACCGAGAAGCCGCTCAAGCGAGGCGGACATTGCTGGTGGAAGGAGGTTTGGTATCGGTGTGGGCATCTTGAGTTCGGGTGCTGCAGGTTCAACCCATGGGGCTGGTCCTAGTGGGCACACCACGATGGTTCGCCCCGTGTTGAGCGGGCATTTACCGATGGAGGTCGATACTCCAACAACTACAGAAAGCGGGCCTACGCCTATCCAACCAGTCGCTGCCAATGGCACGACAGATCATCACTCAGGCGATAAGTCGCCAAAAGCGAACGGTGCAGTGGTAGCTGTTGACGACGCTACAGCAACAAGTGTAGAAAGTTGATGACTTGACCACTTCGTAACTTACTCGCTAT
>QLOO01008262.1:0-20099 GCA_003313855.1 Suillus sp. MG131
GATCTTAATATTCACAGTAAGCGCTGAGAGCCAGAAGTTATACATAGTGCTGATGGATACCTCAAGGGCATGTCACATAACAATGAACGCGCTTAGAATTCCCAGCTAACGCGCCACCTCTTATCAAGCTGAATCTGTGAGCATATTTGGGACTGTGGGCCCTAACAACGGTCTGTATACTGTTTCTCTCGACTCTCAACAAGCTACCCAGTACAATGCCACCACCTACTTGACTTTCTATGAAGTCATGCTTTATCATGCAGACAATCTCGGCCCTGGTCAGCATCAACTGACCCTCACCAACCTTCCTGAAACAAATGGACAAACACTCAACATAGACTACGCACTACTCACATCGAGGTAGGTATGCTTATGCGCTGATTTCGCACACTTCCACACGTCCTGGTGCTGATTTAACAAAAGCTCCAATTCCTCCGGTTCCTCCAGTTCGTCAGGAAGTCCATCTAGTTCCAGCGGTTCGTCAGGAACTTCAAGGTGTGTGCATCAATCAACTTTTTCCACTCAAATCATTTAACCTCTACATGTATGCAGCGTCAATGTGGTTTCAGCTTCAACGTGAGATAGACAACTTTCAACGAGCTCAATTGCTTATGCGCTAGGCAGAGGTTTAGCTTCTGGGGCTATTGCTGGTATTGTCGTGGCTATTGGTATAGCTCTCTGTACATCGGCAGCTGCATTCTTCTTTTATCGGCGATGGAAATCGGCACAGGCAGCGTCGCAGGACTTGTACCGGATTCATACGCCTCAACATCCCCCAGAAAATGCTTATATGGGCGTTTTTTCCTCTGTGGAGACAAGAAGTAATACTAGCCTTATCAGACAAGACACCTTGTCCCAAGGCACTTCTCAAGGCACTTCATGGCAGTCTTATCAACAGGCAGACTATGATTCTCAGAGTTCGCCTCGTACCGCGAATGGACGACATGTCCCTAGTTCTAGCATGCCTACTGTAGACGAAGTCGTAGTAAGCTCGGTAACACGATCTCCGGCTGATGAGGTAGGAACCAGATTCTTGTCTCCGCTTTGGTGAACAACTTTATTCAACTCTTCTTATAGCCAGGAACTTCACGCCGCCCTCTACCTGAAGCTCCAGGTACTCGGCAAAATATTTTCCAGCTGCCAGTGCCCGACGATTCAATGGGCGTCCCAAAAGCCACGCCAGTGCAGCGTCGTGCGTCAGCGCAAAGTAATTCTACAACCATAGGAGATATCCCACCCCCTCCTGATTACATTCAAGCTACCAGGTGATCCACCCAGGTCCTTTTAGTGCTTGCCAATGATTGCGCTGCATGCTTTCACACTGACTACTTCAGTCATGATTTTTATACCCGAGAAGTAGCCCACAGTAGCTGCACACTCCTTGCTTATTAACGAACAATACTTACACTCCTACACAACTTATTTTCGTACCAGCCAGCCCCCGTGCATGTGATAAAGATATCATTTGTCATATGCCCTAGAGACTAAGGATCAAAATTGAAAAACACAGGATTGGCTAGTACAGAATGCCTGAGCTTGACAACTTGAAGCTGTTGCTTTGACTAACGCACTATCATATCATCATATCAGTACACGACGTGTATTGTATCTATATGACTGATAAGCACTGATAGTGACTTCCACGTCCCACATGCAACAAGAAGGCAAAGTGGCCAGATCGCGCCTGCACAAGCAGTCTGGAGCAAAGCGCGAATCACATCCACTTAGCGTCGCGTGTTGTGGTGTGCAGCACATCGGGAATTCAAAATCGGGACCAGACAAACCTTCAACGAGTGTGGCAGCTCGAGCCTCGTCAGAGCAATTCCTCTTCAAGCAACCCACACCAGCACAACGCGAGACATGGTCAAATTGTGACATTCTACCGTGCGGCATGCTACTAACATGTAATAACGACGATAACGAAGGACGGTAGCTCTTGTGCGACATGTGTAAATGGGAGTGCGTGATGCGGTAGAGGAAAGCGAAATATGATAACGCTGCATGTATTGTATAACTGAATGTATGCGGATGAGAGCAGTGATGGATGAGAAAACAGGACCAACGATTAAGGGCTGCGATGCGGCGCCAATTGGTTAAGAAAGTGCAAGATTTTCGCTGAGGTAACACGTCCTGGGTGAACGAGAAGTTCCATGGCTCCGCCGATTCATATCAGGAGCCCCAGATCTAGTTGCAGCGTTTCAGGAACCACTGTTCAGTCATGGATGTCCAGGCGCCGGTGGGGGTTTGAAAGGAGAAGAGAGGGGCGTGAAATGGAATGCTGGGATTGGCCTCAAGGTGACGAAAGAGGGCTGCGTGAGGACATGTAGGATGGTCTCGGGAGGTAACATTGATGTCGGCGCCGTTATTACCCGTAGTTTTGGTCCATGGTATGTGGAAGATCGAGTGACGCACGTTATTTGACTCTTGAGTGACAATGGGCAAGACGAAGCGGGTTACATGCTTGGTCATATCAGAGGAATCAAAAGCAGGAATGACCAGTTCCTCCAGACTAGTTTGTATTTCGGGTTAGAAAGGGAAGAAAGAGAAATTGTGTAAGTCATACCGACAATTACACCAGAAAATGAGACAAGCTATGGCCAGAACTGCCGTATCGAAAGTATTAGAGTGGTCAAGGCCCTGATGTAACTGAATAAGCGACTCGGGAGTGTTCGGAGGGGGGTGCTTGGGATCCAAATCTGGCGGAGCGAGGTGGTGAAGACCACGCTGGACGTGACGAAGACATTCTGAGCGTTCACCGTGCCACTGAGCGCCGTTAATGACGTGCCAGAAGCGAAGGCCAGCAAGCCAATTGTCCGCGGTGCTACTGGAGATTGAACCGGCAGCATCTGCAATGAAGATGGAAAGAAGGACCTCGGAGGCAGGTATACGATCTTGTTCCGGTATGGAGAGACGATCGCAGAATTGATGAAAACGTAGTAGGCCTGCGCCGTAATCATTACGGGTGCTTTCGTTAAGGGACTCTGCCATGACGAAGAATAATTTGACTATATGGGACTTTGGATAAAGCTGTTCTAGCTGATTTTGAAAAGTGACACCGTGAGGAGTGGTCCAGAGAAGGACACGTTCGCTAGCAAGTACAGAAGGACGGTAGGAAGATGGACCGACAGAGATATCATTGCAAGACTCGCCGCGTGGTACATGAATTGGTTCATCAGGATGAGTGACCTCACAGACCTGAGGCGGACTCGGAGAGCCATTACGACGCCAGAACTCGGTGGCGACTTCCACGTCTACACCACGCATTACGTCTTCATATAATTTCGAGGTCAACATGAGCGATGACAAGTCTTCGAGAATGGCTGTGATTAAGAAGGATGAATCCGAGTTCCGCTAATGGGTCTACGTACTTGTGATGTGTGTGCTACATATATCTGAATATCGGTTTTGTGTCATTACCACTATGTCTTGATGAAGCCATCAACAAATACAATTCTCAGCTTCTAATCAATTCACAATGCATGAAGAATGGTCGCACACGCTCCTCCAATCTGATCCAATGCGCTTCTATCGCGCTAAGCGCGACCGCCTACACCAGGCTGTCACGTCCAAGTATACCATCCTTGGTTTCATATCTTCTGGAACGTATGGTCGCGTGTACAAAGCGCAGAGCCTGGAACCAGACGGGCAGATTCATGCGATTAAAAAGTTCAAACCAGACAAAGAAGGGGATGTCGTCACATATACTGGTATCAGTCAGAGCGCCATTCGAGAAATCGCAGTAAGCTTGTTCATTTTGTTCTGCATCAAAAAGCTTCAGCGGCCAGTTACATCTAGCTGAATCGAGAAATCTCTCATGAAAATATTGTTGCTCTCAAGGAAGTTATCCTAGAAGACAAGTCGATATACATGGTTTTCGAATATGCTGAACATGATTTTCTTGTACGTCCTGTCTGTCTAATTTCTTGAGTCATTTTTTTGACCACGCTTCGGCGCAGCAAGTAATACATCACTATTCTCAAACCCTTCGAATACAAATCGCATCACAAGTTCTCAAGTCCCTGATCTATCAGCTTCTCAATGGCCTGGTATACCTTCACTCTGCACATATCCTTCACAGGGACCTTAAGCCTGCTAATATCCTCATCACTGCATCTGGTGTGGTGAAAATAGGAGACTTGGGGCTTGCACGATTAATATACCAACCGCTTCAACCGCTTTTTGCAGGTGACAAAGTTGTTGTCACTATCTGGTACCGAGCTCCCGAGCTTCTATTAGGCGCAAAACATTACAACAAGGCAGTAGATTGCTGGGCTGTCGGATGCGTCTTCGCTGAGTTAGCGAGTCTCCGGCCGATATTCAAGGGTGAAGAGGCAAAGTTAGATTCTAAGAAAAACGTCCCTTTCCAGCGCGATCAGCTACTCAAAATTTTCGAGGTCCTTGGAACACCAACTGGTAAGAAACGGCATGGGCATATTTATCAGCGCGTTCCTCTCACTTCTTTTAGAAAAGGATTGGACAGGCCTCAAAGACATGCCAGAGTATCAGAATATGAAACGCCTTGACACGTGAATTGTTTCCCTTGCATCTGGGATGGTCTTGGATCGAAATCATTACAGGTACCCAAATCGCCTCGCCGAGTGGTGCCAGACACGCATACGTTCGCAGCAAGGCTATGATCTAATACGCCAACTCTTTGCGTATGATCCAGACAAGCGCCTAACGGCCAAAGAAGCGCTGACGCACAAATGGTTTCAAGAAGATCTTCGGCCGACAAGAAAGTACGTCACATGCAGCCATGTTTTCATGGAGTCTCCTCGTCGCTCACAACAATGTAGCGTGTTTTTTCCTGTTTCCGCCCACCACCTGCCGCCCCAACGGCGAATCACTCAAGATGAGGCACCATCTATGATGGGCATGCCCGCACCCACGCAAGCACAGACCTTGTCGCAAGTGCCTCCAGGGCATGGCCAGGCTCCAGGGCAGCATCTATCCCAGCAGTCTCAGGTAAATCTTTCCCAACAATCCAAACCAGGTAGCAGTGCTAGTTTCGGAAGTGTTAGTGGCGGAGCCGTTGGAAGCTTCTCAGGTGGTCAAGGAGGTTCTGCCAGGAAGAAGCCCAGAATTGGATAATTCATTGTGTCTTGTAAATACAGTTGCTCTGTAGCGTTGTTTCGATTCCATTCCAATAGCTGTTCAAACGTTGAACAAGAAAGTTCAGGCCTACAATGTGGTAACCTTGTGCTCCATCGCATTTGAATCACGTGATGCTCCCGTTTGCCACACCGATCAAGACGAACGTTCATTTGCGTACACCAAGTACTTGCCCGTATAGCAACACAGGCTGAGCCCTGTGCTTTGCTTCACCCGCTCCCTTCCACGTTCCTATTATATATAACCCTTAATCACTCTCTTCATGCACTTTTTGTGCAAGCTGTCATGACATTCACACAGTCGTCACAATCTTCACAGCCGAAAGTTTCCAACGGCATGGTAGCTGTGAACGGACAAAAACACACGTTCTGGGTACCAGAGATAGCATCATATTTTGTCGCAGGTGGAGCTGCTGGTGCTGCTTCACGCACAGTCGTTAGTCCTTTAGAAAGGCTCAAAATCATCCAGTGAGTCCCTGCAGAGTGATTCAATCTCCGTTTGTTCGGATCACTGCTGCATTCTTTCTCCGGGCACAGTTGATCTTACACACTTTTTTGCGCTGCTAGACAAGTGCAACCGCGATCGTCAGATGGCCAGTACAAGGGGGTCTGGCGAAGTCTTGTCAGGATGTGGGAGGAGGAAGGCTTCAAAGGTTTCATGAGAGGGAACGGGATTAACTGCCTCCGAATTGTGCCTTACAGCGCCGTGCAGTTCACTACGTACGAACAATTGAAGAAGGTGCAGGTCATTTATCGGTTCCTTGAAGCCCTCTCATTAATTTTTCTTAGTGGTTTACGGCCTATGGGTCAAAAGAACTTGATACCCCCAAACGGTTGGCTAGTGGTGCGCTAGCGGGGATCACGTCTGTTTGTGCGCAGCGATTGCCTATTTTGCTTTACCGTTATCTCATAAATTCCCCAGGCGCGACATACCCACTAGATCTTGTACGGTCAAGGTTATCAATTGCAACAGCTAGCATACCTCTGCAGACCGAACAAGCACCGCCAAGCTCCTCAGTCATGACGATATCTGGGGCGAAGCAGGCGTTAGCGTCTGCATATCATACTTCTTCCAGCTCATTAAACCAAACGGTAGCGAAAAGAGCCGAGTTAACTGTGGTCGGAATGACATTGAAAGTGATGCGAGAAGAGGGTGGAGTTCCTGGTCTTTATCGGGGCCTGGTTACTACTGCTGTTGGAGTTGCACCGTACGTAGGCATCAACTTTGCAACATATGAGGCGTTGCGTGGGGTCATAACGCCCCCTGGAAAAAACAATGTTGCGAGGAAGTTGGCTTGCGGAGCGCTAGCTGGTACGTATACACTCCCACTGTTTCAGGGGGCTTCTCATCCGTTGCTGCAGGATCCATATCACAAACTCTAACATACCCATTCGATGTACTGAGACGGAAGATGCAAGTGACCGGAATGGCCCATGGAGGGCTGGGGTATCATTACAATGGTGCGTTTGATGCACTACGTTCTATCATTCGCACGGAAGGCCTCCGAGGATTGTATCGTGGACTATGGCCAAATCTGCGTGAGCGTGAATCATTGCCCACATGATTTTTCATAGACTGAAACATTTGAGCAGTCAAAGTTGCACCTAGTATCGCCACGTCGTTCTTTACCTATGAACTGGTGAAGGAACTATTGGTCGCGCCATAAAGATCTATCTACACTCGGCTGCCGGTCTTATTCGACACTAGATCTAGACAAATATAGATCGACGCATCATTCTGGACGCGCTATACATAATTTTTTTAATATTATTTTTCATCGGCGTAGTACATGTAAGTATGATGTATGGTATAGTATAGTGCAACTTCGGAATGGTTTATGGAGAAAGTCGGATTGGTACCGCCGGAACTTGTGGATGTGTGTGGCTGTGTTGTGCAAATTTAGACACTTGCCTCATTTTGAATCATTCACTGCGGTTGCCTCAAGGCGATCAACAGGGAAAGCACACGACGACGGGCGGTAATCTGTCTCTTTGTTTACTTCTTGACCACCATCATCCAGAGCGCAGTCAAACGCTGTTATCAGCAGCGTTCTGGTGTTACTTAGGTCCTGGCTGACCTCGTCTGGACTAGCTAGACAACAGTCCATCAAGCCAACTAAACCGTTTAAACAAAAATCTTTGTTCAAACCTTCTGGCCTTAGGATCACTGTTTGATCCTATCACTTCTGTTCATGCTACTTTAAATACGCACGGGTACGTGCTCTATCATTGTCTTTTATAATTGTCTTCTTGTGCTTCCAGCCTCACACCCACCGCATTGCTATCTTCGTGCCTTTACGCCTCTTTCTCCACTCGTGACAGATCTATGCTAACTTACTCCCCTCACGTTTCAGACCCGTAATTATATATTAAAGGCTATCCCCGAGTACATATCGCGTTTGTCCGAATCTGTCTAGTCGCCTACTAACATCATGCTTGGAAATCATCGCTCCCAGGACCACCACGTTGTCCAGATCAAGAATCCGTTCTCCATGTCTGTGGCATCACTTTCGTCCTCGTTGTCTTCATCAACTGCATCTTCCACGCTGCTGCCTGCAGGGCCTTCCTCTAGCCAATTCAATATCGCAACCGATCAGCTGCCCCCTACATCTTGTTCCTCCACGTTCAAGAGTCGTTCAGGTGGTCTTGTTTCCAGCCCAATACCTTGCTCGTTTTCCTCTGCACCTTCAATGGGTCAGGTAAACAGCCGCCCACAGGTTGCTACGGTAGTTTCACCACCGTCATCACCAGCTCCTACTTTGCCGAGCGCTAGTTTGTCAACAGGGTTCAGCCTTTCCCGTGCCTTTGGTGGACGACGGAAAAAATCCGAGACTCTCAATGTCTCTTCTGGCTCATCGCAGCATAGTGGAAGCAGAATGAAGGACTCCCAGAGTGGCGACGAATATTACCCCGAGACCCCACGCAGTGCACCATCCCGCCCATACGGTGCTAAACAGTTGACTCTCTCTCTCGCTTCACATGTATTCAGCAAAAAACACTCAGGCTCCGCTCCCGTCTCACCTGCGGTGAGCCTTGCGCCGCCACCGCCTCCACCGAAGATTGCTGCGCCACATCCCGTATCACACCTCGCACCTGTGAACACAAATATCGACAAGCGAGTCTCGGTAATGACCACCACGAGTCCTATTGCGCCAGCTTTGGACTATATGCGCAGGACAGATGAAGCTTCAGAGTTCGCGGCATCCAAGGAGAATGAAAGGAGAGAGCTCGACAAGTCGGATATGAAGGAGACCCGGAGAAAGAGCGATTCTACGTTGAGCCATCACACAATCAAGCCCGGTTTTGGAACAAGAGGCCCTCGTCCAGTGTCAATGGCAGAATCACTGCAGTCGAATCACACCATCGTTCCGGTTGGCAAGCGCTTAAGTGCGTTCCACGATAATTATATGCCAGAAGAAGATGATTGCGAGAGAATTGCGGAGAAGGGATTCCACACTCCATTACGCTCTACATCACCTTTCTATCGTGGATCCCCTGCGTCATCCATCAAAGTGAACCGGGACAGGCGTTCGCAGTCTGTCAATCTTGGCCCTCCCTTGACATTGATGACCTCGGCTCCGGATTGCACAACAGCGACTGTTTCCATGAGTATGGATACCATTTCCGCTGTTCCCAGATCCATATCAGAGGATAAGGGAAGATCAGTTGTTGAATTCTCAACTCTGCCTTCTAGCCCAAGAAGGCCGTCACCTGTCCCGTCACGCACGAATGATAGTCTCTCGGGTAGCCGCTCATCTTCGCCTTTGCACTCAGAACGCAATTTGCCAGACGTTCCTGCACCGCACCGACGCATTCCAGCAGCATTACCAGGAACACCTTCACCACCATCATTCAGACAGACAGCCATTAGCATAACTGGTCTTGCCCCAGCCGCTGGCCTTGCTAGGCGTGCCGTTGAGAAGATGGGTCGCGTCTGGGGTAAGGCTCCTAGCTCGGGCTACTCAGCACCTCCAGGCTGGACACATAACAGTCGCTCGCCCCTCTCACGGGCTAGTTCTGGCATCGATGAGCCATCTATGAAGATTCACCGACACGCACCTCACGCATCTTCTGGAAGTTGGAGTATCAGTTCGGCTAGCTCATCTTCGGACCATGAGGGTCTCTTGGCATCAACCGTCCCTATTCTTGGAAAGCGCTTGCGTGGTCCGGTCCGCCTGAGTCCTAGAGGTGCCAGTGTTGCTGGCGGACTTGTATTTGGACGAGACATGAAGACATGCGTAAGAGACACGGCAATTGACTCGGTCCGCGCCGCGTTGCGTGCCAAGGAGTTCGATAGCAGCGCCATACATGATGCAGACATCACGCCGAGCAGTGCCCCAAGCATTCCTTCAGCTGCGCTGGAGAGTCGCCAGTTACCTGCGTTGGTTGTCAGGTGTGCACAGCACATCCTTACCTGGGGTGTACAGGAGCTTGGGTTGTTCCGGTACGATCTCGTTTGTTATCAGAGAATATTTGTCTCATTCTTCCTTTTTAGTGTCAATGGGAGGTCGTCTCATGTTGCAAAATTGCGATCAGAATTTGATACTGGTAAGATTCACGCTTCGATGCAGTTGGATTGGTTACTATTGTGTTCATAGGTGCCGACTTTGACATTGCTCAATGCAGTCCTGGTGATCTCGACCCTCATGCTGTGGCATCTATCTTCAAGGCTTACCTCCGTGAACGTATGTGACTGATCAAATCGTGCATGTCGTGCTCCTAACATGTGCCCTAGTTCCTGAACCAATTCTAACGAATGCTCTGTCGACTTCGTTCGAAGCGGCAATGACATCGGAGCGCCTCACACACAGTACACTGGAACCTGCCCCAAGTCCACGGAGCATCCACCCTGGATTGCGCAAGCCTCCTTCATTGTCTACTCTGGCTATGCCAAATTTCTCTGGATCACATCCACCATCAGAAACACTCCGCAAGGCACTCTCCTCGTTGATTGCCCGTCTGCCACAAGAAAACCGTGATCTTCTACTCACGGTCACAGAACTGATCAATGCGACATCCCAACGTAGTCAAGACACGAAGATGCCCCTGAACAATCTGCTGCTCGTGTTGTGTCCAAGCTTGGCCATGAACCCGTCCCTGTTGCAGGCGCTATGTGAAAGTAAAGGTATCTGGGATGGAGTTCAGCGTCCGGTTGCACCTGTCCGCCCTTCGCGGGAGAGCGTCCCGTCCCTTCACGACGTGCTGGAAGAAGAACAGCTTGACAAGCAAGACGATATGATAAGCCCAACGCACGACGACGACGAATCCTGTCGGGCACTTCCAGAGATTCCTGCCGATGACGTGGTCGAGCCACTCACTGCACCAGCGAATACGCCTGTTGATCTTAGCTCGTCACAGTCTTCAATATCAACCAGGCCGAGTCTGGATGCGGCGGGGTCAACATCTGATGCCTCATCATTTGCACCTACAGATGATAGTTCTTCGGTGTCCCAGTCCTCGCAGCGCGTGCATCCCATAACCCCTCCTTCGGTCGACGTCAAACTTCCAAACCCTTACCCCCTGCCGTCTCTGTCATCCTCAACGTCGTCTCTGTCCAGCCCTTCTATATCGTCGAAATCTCCCATTCAGTCTTCCAAGCGTCTTCCATTCCTGGATGACATCAGTGAACCTCAAACCTCGACCTCACCACACACCCCAGTGATCGCCGATCCTACGCCTCTCTCGCTACCCACGTCTCGACCTGATCAGCCACAATTCCAGTTCCCTTCCACTGGCGGAGACTTCGCACAGCTGCACACAGTGATGCATCGCAAATCAACCCCGTCTATGACATTCCCTGGTGTTCAACAGGCAGAAATCACCCGCTCCAACTCCTTTGCTTCCCGCGCAAAACGCATGAAAAAACCATCTCTTCATTTACTCTTCTCCAAACGCTCCGCTTCACCCATGTCTTCACCTGTCAACTTTGCCCCAGCATATTCACGTAATTCGTCAACTTCGGAGTCTCCGGTGTCCATGATGACAGCTCAATCTACCAGCAGATTTAGTTTCCCTCCCGTGCTGAACACAAAAATCGACTCATCTTCCATTTCACTTGCGCTAGGCATTGAGGAGGAAGAGCAATCGGATATCGCTACTTCTGTTGGGCATGGAACTGCCAAGAATGTGCCTGTGGAACCTCGTGAGTCGGTGGCTCTGCTCTCGCCAGTATTACCCGGTGGACTTCCAAGATCTCCTGCGATGATGTCCGCACGAGCACCCTACCGTCATCTCGATGTTCGCTTTCCAGACGACGATGAATTTAGCGAGGATGATTGGACGCAAAGCGTGTTGTTGGCGGGGGATGCAGTTTGGTGAAGCGGTAATTAAAGCTATAAATCATCCACATATTCCAGGCAGCTTCTAATATTTCCTTGGACTTTTACCATTTGATCTGCGGGCGGGTCTCTCTTATCATCTCACGTCACTCCACAGGCTTGATTCACTTATATACGCCAATCTAGGTTGTTTCGGTTTTTTTCTCGTGTTGAGGCCCATCTGCAACAAACGTGACAAGTATACTACACACATACCCCTTCTTTTCCTCTACACCATTGATAATCTTGGTTTATGAACTTTGACGTGGGTTGTCGCTTGATGTTCGTTGATTGATGTCATAAGGCGTGAGTACTGTGTCTGCTCCACCGATAGTCTAGAATTTCAAACGGGTCACCAATTTCCATTGCATACGGAATCGATAACCCTTCACTTCTTGCTATCATGTCGTCAGATTCTATCAAGACCCTGCAGCAGAAACTTTTTAGAGGGGCCGAAGATACCAATGGCACTCAGCAAACGGATTCGCGTGATCCTGGACTGACAATTCAAATCCCCAAGGCAGAATTGGCACCATTGGCTCCCAAACCACCGCCAAAGACTTCAAAAGCTGTTTCAGGGGATCCTGAGATCCAGCAAAATGGTCCGACCAAGAACTATAGACAGCGGTTATCCGAATCATTAGGTGTGGACTATCATGGAGTTGAGAAATACCGTTTGCTGCAGGATGAGAATCGTGAGCGTCACTGGAAGCGATGGGGACCGTATCTCAGCGACAGGCAATGGGTGAGCGCAAGCTTCATCTTGGTGATCGTGCACTACTAAGGTCGTATTAGGCAACTGTACGGGAGGACTATTCAGACAACGGTGACGCCTGGAGTCATTTCCCCCATGAACATTCCCGATCCCGAGCGTACAGATGGGGCGAAGATGGCATCGGTGGCATCTCGGACAGTCATCAGCGCCTTTGCTTTTCACTTGCTCTCTGGAATGAACAGGACTCCATCCTGAAAGAAAGGTTATTTGGAGTCACCGGCCACCAGGGAAACCACGGAGAAGATGTCAAGGAAATCTACTACTATCTGGATTCTACCCCAACTCATTCATATATGAAGTTCTTATATAAGTATCCTCAACGCAAGTATCCATACGAGGAACTAGTGAACGAGAATGTTCACCGTGACCGGAACGTTGAGGAGTATGAAATTCTAGATACGAATGTCTTCGACGACGATCGCTACTGGGACGTTTTCATAGAGGTCGGTTTTTCCTGTGTGTGGCGATAACTGGTGATAACAAAATATCAAGTATGCGAAAGACGAGGACGATCCGGACAATATTTACATCCGTGTCACAAGCTACAACCGTGGACCTGACCCTGCCACCTTGCATATCATCCCGCAACTGTGGTTCAGGAACACGTGGTCCTGGCCCGCACAGAAACCGCCCTTGCCATCACTATCCGCTGCCGCCACCGATGATGACATTAGCTACATCAAGGTTAAACACCCTGAAATGGGGAGGAACTTCCTGTGTTGCCTACCGTCTCCCCCACCTATGGGTCCGGACGGGAAATTTGTTGGTGATGAAGATATTGTTATAAAACCTGATTTATTGTTCACAGAAAACAACACAAATTTCCGCCGGCTGTATGGCGGCGTGAATCAGAGTGTATGCGTGAAAGATGCATTCCATGATCATATCATTCCATCGCACAGACCTCAGCGAGGGCGCTCAGATTCACAAGGGACGGATGGATCAAGTACTCCGCGTCCAACAGTATCTACTCCCTACGAAGTTCTACCCCAGGAGTTGCTGTTTGTGAGCCCCGATAAATGTGGAACCAAATCTGCTGCGCACTATATATTCCGTGATGTTCCAGGCCGAGGTGGATGTGCCGTGGTCCGTCTGAAGTTGACTCCACTTTCTCCGGAAAAGGACCAAAGCCTTGAAGACGAGGGTGCTTTTGATGATGTTGTAGAGGAGCGTCGGGAAGAAGCAAATGAATTTTATAGTTCTCTGCTCTTTGGTCCCATTAGCGACGACTTGAAGCAGGTAATGAGGCAAGCACTTGGGGGCATGCTTTGGACGAAACAGTTCTATTACTTTGTACAAAAGGAGTGGATTGAAGGTGATCCAGCCCAACCTCCCCCTCCCCCTGGGCGCCAACATATTCGTAACAAGGTTAGTTAAATATGCGACCGATTTTTTATCGAGTATTCATTATTTCACAGCACTGGCGCCATATGCACGTAGAAGATATTCTTTCCATGCCTGACAAGTCGGTTGGCAGCTCAGTTGATTTGGGTCTTGGCTCACGGAAGGCTCTTTAGATGGGAATACCCTTTCTTCGCTGCATGGGACACGGCATTTCATTGCATCCCCCTCGCCGTGGTCGACCCTGTGTTTGCAAAGAAGCAATTAGATATCTTGACTCGAGAATGGTACATGAAGCCTGATGGTCAAATTCCTGCATACGAATGGAACTTTAGTGATGTCAATCCACCGGTTAGTGTTCGTATCTTATCGGAGAGTCCACTCTAAATGATCCGTGAACTAGGTCCATGCCTGGTACGCAAATTTTTCTGTGATCGCGGGATCGCATCACTGACAGTGATGTAGGGCGACGTTTAGAGTCTTCAAAATAGAACGTAAACTTACTGGCAGAGAAGATCTCCCTTTCTTGGAACGCGTCTTTCAGAAGTTACTGCTCAACTTCACGTGGTGAGCATGGGTTCATCTTTTTATTCCTTCATCACCCCTGACTACCACTTTTGAGGTGGGTCAACCGCAAGGATTCTGGGGGGAACAATGTATTCGAAGGGGGATTTCTTGGACTTGATAACATCGGCGTCTTTAACCGTTCAGAGCCACTTCCCACGGGTGGAAACCTGCGCCAGGCAGATGGTACTGCCTGGATGGCATTTTATTGTTTGAATATGTGAGCTATGTGTCTGTCTAATTTACTATATATTCATTATTCGTTAGGTTAAACATAGCCCTTGAGCTGGCAAAGCACAATGCTGTATATGAAGACATTGCTTCCAAGTTCTTCGAGGTGAGCCAATTCTGCCAGTCAAATTCTACTCGTGCGCTCACTTCGCCTTAGCACTTCATATTCATTGCAGATGCCATGACATATAAATCTGGTCATGATGAATCGAGCCTGTGGAACGAAGAAGACGGCATGTACTATGATGCCATTGAATTTGGCCCAGGGAATTCGGTTCAGCTTCCCGTAAGGAGCCTTGTCAGTCTTATTCCTCTCTACGCGACCCTTGTCTTGGAACCAGCCGTAATCAATCGTTTCCCTGGATTCAAGAAGCGCATGGAATGGTTTATCGATAACCGGCCTGAAATATCAGGGAGAAATATGGCCAATATGAGGGGTGAGTGGATCACATATTTTCAAGTACGCTATTCACCGTGTGGTAGCTGGAGGTAGAGGCGAACGCCGTTTACTTGCTTTGGCAAGCAAAGAACGTCTGGTGCGCATACTGGAGAAGATGTTAGACGAGGACGAGTTCTTCAGTGAATACGGCATTCGTTCGTAAGTATTTTCACATAGCGGTCGCCGGGCTGCTCTAATGAATGGAGATAGTCTATCCAAGCTGCATAAGGAAAAGCCTTGGGGAATGCAGGTGAATGGAGATTGGCATGAGGTAGGGTATTGGCCTGGAGAATCCCACTCTGGAATGTTTGGTGGAAACTCAAACTGGAGAGGGCCTATCTGTAAACTCGTTTCACTCTTCAGTTACCCGTTTCTAATCAGCGTTCAGGGCTTGCTGTTAACTTTATTTTGATAGAGAGTCTGCAGCGGTTTTATCAATATTACGGTGATGAGTTGCAGGTAAGCGTAGTGATTTATATGTCCCTTCACACTGATACCTCTTCAGGTCGAATGTCCCACCGGAAGTGGAGATTACATGAACCTCGTGGAGGTGGCAGAGGAAATACAACATCGTATAATTCACATTTTTGGACGTGACATGGAAGGCAAAAGGGCCACCAACGGTGGGAATGTGAAACTCGACCAGGACCCGCACTTTCGCGATTACGTCTCCTTTTATGAGGTAATGTTTATCAGTATTTCACAACTGGGCTTACAGAAGCTGACTTTCGGCAGTTCTTCCATGGAGATACGGGGCGTGGTTTAGGAGCATCGCATCAAACAGGATGGTGAGTCGTATGCCATCATGGTGATAGAACGGGTGTGATCAGCGATGTCTAGGACTGGCCTCGTTGCATATCATATCCTACAAAGCGGTGTCAGCTGTCGGCTGCCGAAAACTCCACGAAGTATGTGCTCTTGTTGTACAGTTGAACGTGACTGACATTTTGTTGTAGCGCCCCGCAGCCTTGTCCATCATTACTTTGATGTAAGTGGCATCTGTGATACAGGGTGATCATATCTGGCTTACATAGCACTGCAGGAAACAATTGATACTCAATCCGAGTACGGTGGAGATACACAATCATTGTACAGTGCCATTAGTGCACTGGAAGTGAATACATTGGGCGACATCTCTCCCGATGCTCTGTGATATTTGACACGATGGTTACCTTCAAAATCGCTTATCATATAGACCTCGTCAATGTCTAATGCAATGACATGCCCGTACTGCTCTGTACAGACGCCAATAAACATGATGTATTTGAAACGTAGCAATGAGTGCAGTATTCTAATAAAAATTACACGTGACTAGTGCTCCACTTTTAGATGATACGAATGCCCAATGATCCAAAGTACTACAAAGGAAGGAAGAGAGCCATGTAGATTATCGAAGAAATGTGAACCACATAGGATGTCCTCGAGCCTGATGAGCACCTGAATCAAGGAGGTCAGAAAGCGATAGAGAAAACCATATAGAACGAATGTGGTGCGAACATGCCAGTGATACATATATTATGTACAGAGAGAGAAGTGCGAGTCCCCCTGGGAAACAGCAAATTATGTATGCGAAGGTCGAAGAGTGGAAGACAAGATAGCGATACGATATGATAAGGGTTAGAATCATGTCACGTAGAGCGTGACCTGTCCACCCGGTCGGAACGACTCGAAAGCCATTTGGACATCTTCGGTAGAGCCTAGAGAGACCATGTCTCCGTCCTCATCCCGATATCTTACCCGGAAAGGGGTATCGTCACGGCGCGGACCACAAAGACGTATTTTCTTGCCGACTTTGTCGACAAGATCGTAGTATTCTGTGCTTCGTGGGACCTGGATGACGAATATGTCTTCGTTGAAGTGGACCTTCACCTTGACCGGAGGTGAAAAAGCAAGGTGGGCGCCGTTAGATATCATGCTCTCAAACGTCTGTGACCGAGGAGATCGGAGAGCTGAACCACTAAGAGATGATTCGCTAGATCCGAATGGAGTGATCGGTGAGGAGCTATGCGGTGACTCTTCTGACGAACCCCCGCCCGTCGACTGACTCGATCCGCTACCCCGTTTGCTACTCGAAGCAGTGGAATCCTCTGAACGATAAGCCCACTTTGCGTTGGTGGGAACAGGAGGAGGCGCAGGCACCTGTGGTATGTATGCGCTAGGCTGACTAGCACTCCGCGATCTGCTCAACGGAGGTGCAGTACTGCCATTCATGGCTGGTGATGTCGTAACACTACGGGAACCACCACTATCGTACAAGGCCTTCAGCTTCGATGAGCTGACCTGGCCTTGCAAAGGCATTCGAGGCGGATGGTCTGTTCCAAAGCTTGCAGTAGAATTGATCCTGTTCGGCAAAGGACGATAGGAATGGGTGATGGGGAGACCAGCTCCAGGTGGCAGTGGTAAAACGCCATTAGTCGACCGCCATTGCGACATGACGTGACCATTGATGTCTTCTGTCCTGGCTCGGGGGCGGTCATCGACAACAGCGGACTCGCGTGGTTCGATAGGCATGCTCTGCATTCGATGCGTACCCATAGGTGTGCCACGACCGGATGGCGGCAGGCTTGCAGGAGGGTAATCCTCATACTCGTCTTCTAAGTCGAACTCGAAACCCTCGGTGGATGGGTAGCCAGGTTGGCCACCACTAGAATAAGATCCAGCCACCGAGACATCATCACTAGTGCTATATGTATTGACACGATGGCGACTGCTGGCTGGGTTAGGTGGAAGGCTATGTGGGGAGTGGGCATGTGACATCAACGAGGAACCACGGTCGTGGACATATGACGGCGAACGTGACATATGCACAGCAGGAACGGAGGCATGACTGCTGTGTTGAGCCATGAGTTGAGAAAAATTTCTTTCTGACGCCCTTCGACTGGCAACTTCCTTGATGAGGCGATTAATCTGAGCCTCCCACTGTCGGAGTTGCTCTTCGGATCGGCAACGAAGGGTGAAGAATTCGAGGTCATCATCGCCTCGCCACCACACAGCCAGGGAATGGGGGTTGACCGTCGATGATGCTTATAGAAAGTGCTCAGTATAAGACGGTTGCAAAGGTCGGCAGACTTACCGACTGAATTCCGGTTTGAGCTAGGAATAGCTTGTGTGACATTATTCAAGAAAATACGACCTTTCAACAGGAGAGGAGTGTCCTTTCGCTTGTTTGGTGAGGTCATGGGTGGCGGAGCAGGCGTATGCAAGCCATTCTGCTTTTTAAGAATAGAATTATTCTTTCCACCGCGTTTGTTGTTCTGAGGGGGAGGTGCTGCCTCCTTGCAGCAAAGTATGATCTTCTCGAAGAGAAATACGTGGTATTCCCGATCGACGTCAGACTTGGTGACGGTGAAGATATCATCGAGGAGAAGGGTGCCGAAATTGGACAAATGATGACCTTTCCAGTCTTGTACGCGACCTTCCAGATTTTTGACCGTCTGGACATTTTCGGCCCGTCTTTGTGCCTCATTAATCTTATCGGTAATGCGCTTAGCAGCTGCGGATCCAGCTTGCAGTTCCTCAAAATGCGGGTAATCGGTGGCAGATGTGGCCTTAATGAGCGACTACAATCATCCAGTCAGAATTATGATGATTTGATATGGGCGATATTATCTTACATCAAGGAGCAGGGGGTATTTGCAAATTCGCTGGACTGGTTTGATCAAAAAAGCGGGCAATTCCGATTTGGCGTTGATCAAATTATTATGAACCTGAGGACAGCGATCAGTATATGGATATTCCTATTTTTAGGATATGCGATATGTTCCATCGCCACGCCACATGGCGGAACAGCCCAAAAATACAAAATACAGGAACTGTCAAGCTCACCGAAAGATTCTGTTCCTCCGCAACCATAAGATCTACTGCATTGGTATAGTTTGCGCAGTACGGTTCGTATACTGCAAAGTCCTCTTCCTATTATTCCCAGATGAATGAGAACGCTTATTCAAGACAGGTAGCATCGAAAAACACGCACGTTTTCCAGAAAGAGAAGCCCCCAGCGCTGATCCCGCCACGCCATCTCTGCGGTACCCTCCAATCGAATAAGGAACTTCCTTTGGAAGTTCAAAAGCTTGTTCAGCCCTGGGAAAAGATAGTGGATGGTGTCCTGGTCAATAGTATTGCTTTGGGACAACGCCGTAGCATATCTCTGTTGTCCAATTATACAAGAGATACCAAATGTAGATATAGAACACGCACCTGCATGACCTCCAAGTCTTGGACATATTTCCGTTCGGTCTCCACCAATTCCCTGATAATATTATTCCGGGCGGCATCTTGTGGGCAGGCGGGAACGGGCGTATTCTGCACATCACCCACTAACGAGTCGAGTGAATCATGGGTAGACATCAATGGCGGTGACAAAGGGGCCGCATCGAATAATGCGGACGGCAACATGTCAACAATTGTGGTCACGGTGCTGACGACCTAGGTTATCATGAGGTGTTAGAGCGATCGATGGAGATAACTCGGGCGCGCACCTTTACTAGCCCGTCCGTAGAGTGTCTCTCCCATAAATCCGTCACCGTAAACTGCTCGCAGTTGTCCAAATTCTTGATGTTCATGACGAAAACTGCAATGGCGTGTTTCTTCGCGCGTTCATTACTGACGTCAAATACAGAAGGATCTGTCTTGACCGTAGGTGGATTTGTTCTGCCAGGAAGAAGTTCGTAAAGGAAACAGAGTGATATTCCGAGTGAGAAGCAATCCCATAGTTGTGTGACAGGATCGGTGGATTGACGAAGAGAGCCCGACTGAGATGATAGTGTAAAGAAATCTGAAAAGCCAGGGATGCGTATTAAACGAGTTCGCAAGGCAGAACATTGCTGGTAGAGAGATGTTGATTGAGAAGCTGCCTTGTTGAGGATATTGTTGTTAGCGACTGGAGTTTCGATTACAAGACCGGGATTCGCTGCTATTGATTTTTTACGGGTAGCTACGCTCGCCATGATGGCGGACTAAAGAAAAAGAGCGCCCGGCGCGATGACTGATGATGAGGATGAGTGAAAGGACAAGTAGTAGTCGTTAACGGGGAGGAACCGTCACAAGAGATAATACTATTTAAAACTCCGATTGGCCCTGTTGATTCACATAAACAATTCAAAACATTAACCTTTCCGTCTTTTTTTGTTCTTGTCTACAACTTGAACAATACATCTATTGTCTGACCTTGCAGCGCTTTAGCAGCTGCGAGCACCTTCCAACTCGGAGCTTAGAGCAACCAGCTCGGAACTCTTCACCTTAATCTTCGTGAGTCGTCTACTCACACTGCACATCCGTTCTACCGCAAAATGCTATTAATATCAATATGTTACAAGTAGTAG
>QLOO01008288.1:0-10265 GCA_003313855.1 Suillus sp. MG131
TAAACCATTAAAGGAGGCTCCACATCTCTCCAAAGTACCAGTCACCCATTGACTGAGTTGGACTTCATTATGGCTGTTTGCAATGCCAATGAAGCACACATCAAGAATTGTAAAATGTGTGTAATATTAGCACTAAATGGTTATTATTCATAGCAGTTATGTATCCAGGGCAATGTCTTGTCAGATACACCAGCATTCTGCTGATACTATGTATGTATGTAATCTCCTTTCAGTCGATATTTTCAAAATTGATGTTCAATCCACTCATATAGCAAGCAAGGCAAATATAAATTTCAACTCGTACCTACAGATACACGTACGTCACAAATAACAATAAATTATCGCGACATAAAATAAGTAACCATCGAAGTAATAAAGTAGCGGAGTATAAGTCGTGATGTACGCTCTCAGCGCTTGCTGTAGATTTGCTGTATAATAGGTATAGTGATACTGGTATAAAGTGGCGATCGGCCAAAAACGATTATAAGGGATATTAATACCAAGAAAGGCCCGCGCGGAACTGCCCGACTGTGTTGTGTATGCCCGCGTACACAGCCAGAGCGCGGAGATCCTCGCTCAGCGCTCATGGTTGATAAAGATTTCTGGATGAGGAAATATTACTGGGTGTGGTGCATCAGCATCGAAACCTGGCGTGAGGCACATACAGGGACTAACCTCAAGCATCAGGAGAAGCGGAAACCTCTTCATGTTCAAGTCCGCGCCAGAGCTCGCCAGATCTGCGGGAGGATGCCCCTCCGTCGCGCGCCACTTCCTCGTGCTCGATCCCCTCCCAGAGTTCACCGGATCGGCGAGAGGGTACCAAGCCATCTCGTGCTACCTCTTGGTGTTCCCTCCCCTTCCAGAGTTCACCGGATCGGCGAGAGGGTGACGCCAGTGAGTCTACCACTTCGTGTTCCCTCCCCTTCCAGATGTTTCCGGACCGCCGGGAAGGAGTAAGTCTGCCTGGTGAGACAGTGTATGTCAGTAAAAGGTCGCGACTCGGCATGTCTGAGAGATCACCATCTGCAATTGGTGCAGGTGCTTCAGAGATCTTGTAGTGAACGTTGTTCTTCCACAGAGAACCAGAGGGAAGGAAATGGACCTCATAAGAAGTAGAGGAAGTAGCAGCTGCAGCGGTGTCAGTAGTCACTGTCGTTGCTGGAATAGCAGCACCGAGAACAGAGGATGCGAGAGCAAGAGTGACCGTGAAGCAAACTGAAGAAGTCAACATACTAATAATGAAATTGGGCTAAAGAGACGTGTTTATGTGAATGAAGTTGGGATTAGAGGACTATGAGAATTTAAATCTCCAAACCATTTATACGAATGACTTTGCTGTTTGGCAAGTGCATGCAGTGCGAGAGGCCCCGTTGACGACAGTACGAGTCACATCAAGTTCATTCCACGACGTCAAAAGCACTGTTCATGCCGAAGCAATGATCACGCACGGGGCAGGCAGTGAGTTGTGAGCGATATCTGTTACGAGATACGTTATCTCTGTTTCATAGAACGAGGCGATCTGACAGCCCCAGCCACGGACTTTGCGAAATTCATTTGATGGATACCGCGCGGGACCGAGACCTGACTAGCAGAAATAGCACTCAGGACATCAGTGTGAAGGCTAAGCACTCTGACTAGGACTTGATGAAACGCCTCAATTACGGTTGTCAGGGGATAGAATGCCAAGCGCAGGTGAAGAGGCCCTGGCGGGTGCAGAGATTGCATTCCCCGGTTATCTTGGCGTAGCAGCATTAGGTGACGAAGGGAGCTAACTGGCCGAGCGGTGTGACCAAAGGGTGATGACATTAATGATGATACTATCTGATAGTCAGTATGCGCGAGAGTGGTTGAGGCTGACCGGATGCGATACACTGCCAGCATCCTCAGGCTGTGTTCAGCTCACCATGAGCACGGAACCAGTGTTGATGTCTGGGTTTACTAGTCGGTTGGTGCAATTCATGATTCTGAAGTCCAGGACGTCCAAGAACGGAAGACACAAAGAGGCGTGTTTTCAGAAATTTGCAGCGCTATTGGGCACAAGTACTGGGTACCGGTTGTTGATGGACGCGGGGATTCTGGAGAATAACTATCAGTTGACTCAATTTTGACTCGATCAATACTTTGTACCTTCTAATTTTGGTGCGGTCCATGAAACCTGGCGGAGTCTCTAACGGATTGCGAAACCCGGCGGCACGCCTCGGCACACTAGCGGCTGATTTGGCACAAAATACTACTGCTCCATCATTTGCGTCAACTTTCTTGAAACAGCATGACGATGGTTACAATTGGGTTCTTGTCACTTCCGACAGAGTTGATATGTTATATCCTATGCCTCCTTGCTTCCAGGGATCTTTGTCGATGTGCAATGGCATGCTGTTTCCGGTGACTTACTTGTTCATCCTATGCTAACTTCCGTTTAACTTTAGACGTGCAAAACCGTACAGAATGCAGCCCAGAATTCTATCTACGTCCAATACAAGCTTGAGCTTCATGCTCAGGGCTTCACCGAGACAAGGAATCTAAACTCGATTGGTCTTGACAGAAGGATGTCCTCACTCAAGAGATTGGTAACCTCGTGGCGATCTGTTTTCCATGCCCGTACTGTTTTCGAAGAAGCAGTGTCTCCTGGCATGGACTACCTTTCAGGATTACAATACGTCAAATGCGGGATTCGGTGGATGTGCGACAACGATAATCTCTTAATTTGGGACTGCAACACAAATACCAAACACTCTCATTCATTCCCTAGACATGAGCAGTTCTCCTAGGATCGATTGCCGGGATCAGTGAGATCAGTTGTCTTCGATCCTATTCAGAATCTTGTGGTTGTAGTCCCTCTTCCTGGTGTATGCATCGTGACCGATGCCAAACAAGATCGCCACATCTTTTCGGCGGAGTTTCGGTTGGCTTCATCCCTGTTTCCACGTCCAGATTCCGTAGATGCTTCCTTGAAGTGCCAACATTCTTTCGAGGATTCTGGCCATTACCATGTTGTTTTGACGCATGAGCCTGCAATCTGTGGGAATCGTGTAGTTATCCTCTATTGCACATCGAGCATAGTGCGGTCCAACGTGTTCATACAAGTGATAGATTGAAGGAAAGGGCATGCGAAGAGTGTAAGTTCACTCTACTTTTGAAACTTTGCCGCTCAGCATAAGCAGTATCCTTTTCGGGAAGATGTTACGGGCTTCCATCTAGTCGACGAACAGAAATTTGTTATCATCGACACTCAGGGCGTTATAACTTTGTTTACATTAGGAGAACATGGCTCACCTCAGCGCCGTGTCATGTATCGCCTTCAGGAATCCGTGCGTGCGCCATTCTACATATTTCATGCCACCCCATCGTTCCATGGTGCAACAGCTTGTCCAACACTTGAGCCCGGTTACGTGCCCTCTTTGGAGTCACAAATCATTTTTTTAGAGGCTCTTACAAACGCATGTCCTAGTTATCGATATGGTCATCTTCCTAGGACAAGCCTTGCACTCAGAGACGCCTGTTGAAATTCCCTGGTCGCAGTGGGGACCCCAGCATACGTGCTACTTTCGGCATCATTCAAGCTGCTGAATCAGCGTGTTCGGTAGCAAAATGGCCTATGCTCTCCCTTGGGATCTCACCCCTAAAGCACTCGGCACTGACACCTGTTTCTACGTGTACATCTTGGACTTCAATCAGCGAGCCATCGCTCGCGCGGAAAATATTCACAACCCTGACACATTAACCCACTTTATAAGCAAGCCTTCTGATTATTTACCTGGACAAATCATCTCGAATCGTTCATACATTGCGACCATCTGTCGTACTCAATTTTCGCCTCACCTCTTCATTGAGTTATTCTTAGAAGCCGGTCGACTTACTTTAACATGGGTAGGTGTCCTTAATTATAAATTTTGCGATGATTCAACGATGCCAAACCGTAGTTGCGGAACGACACGGTTCATATTCAGGTTGTTTCCCCTGTACAGATGGAGGTCGACTTGGGCCTTGTGCACTAGAATCAATATCAACAGTCGAGGGTGCGGAGATTATGTTGTTAATTTCTTACAGGTTAGCTATAATCCGCCAGTCTTGTGCACTTCATTTATTCTAGGTGCATGAACGGAGACAGTTCGTGTTTTGGGCATTGCGGGGTCTCGCGTAGAAATGTAAGTGTATTGGACCTTGCTAGTTGAATGGCATTCTCGTGTCACAATTTTTCTACGAAAATCAGGTATAGGAATGTTTAAATAATGCTTTTCAGTCCCTCAATTCAGTGCCCTCCCTGAACGAATGCTTCTTTCACTGTTTATCGCGCTGGGCACGCGAGACTTCTGCTCGATCACCACTGCTTTAAGATTTGATGATCTTGTCGTGAACGGCGTCCGCAAATAAAAAACCTCCAACAGAACTTTCAGTACGTTTAATAACCGCTAAAAGCGTCTTGGTGAGCACAGGTCAACTAACTAACTACACTGACTTACGTTGCCTTGAAGGTACGCCTTCGTGGATGGTAGATTGCCGAAGACTGCTAACGAATGTTTGTTGTGGTTCGTTTGCCTTGCGATCTACCGCACGAGCTGTGGTACAGCAGAAATGGTAGCTTGCCTTAAGGACAAGTCGAGTGCTCGCACTTACCTCGGCTGGGTGATACTCTCTCATGGGCATTAATTTGCCACAAGGCACCATTGGCTGGCGTCGTCCGAGGCTCCACCGTATTTGGGATAGCTCGAACTGTGAGTGGTCAGTTTAAGCAGTGAGTGACGAGCGATGACTTGCCTTTATTTGGGACAATCTTGTCATGGATGCTCGGCGCCCATAGCGCTCCTGACACCGCTATCGCAACATTCACGTATAGCTGCAGGACATATTCGAAGATCCTCACCTTCTATATCAGGGGAAAGTTCATTTATACAGGTCATTGATGTTCATCTCAGCCAAAACACAGCACTAACCTGTGTCTCTAACGATAACACGGGCGGCACACGGAATAAGAAGTATCCATACGGTGCAGATCAGAGAGAGAATGCTAGAGTACATCATGATGATGGTTGCGAGAGGTATGGCCTACGATCTTGATGAAAAACGTCTTCTGCAACCAAGTTGATCTTATAGCAGAACTCACGACTCGTGGGCGTGGGGCCTTTGCAGCCTTGAGAAACTAGGCTCGGTTGCCATTGAGGACTTCTCCTAAGGGTCTTCGTAAATCTGCTCCGAGCTCCATATTAGCTACGCTTCGATGATGAAGCGGTGCCAGCGCGCAGGAAGTGCGCTCGATGTATCGGAAGTTCAACTGCTTCGACAGATGTTCTGAGGCAGCCCCTCATGGTACACCAGGGCCATGCTGTCTACCTATCCAGAACAAGCCTCGTTATCTTTCACACTATAAGGTTTCGTATGACAGGCGACCAAGCATATTACTGGCTAATATTTATTGTCTTTATTGTGCACTAAATAGATTCCCTGACATTCGTCCCACTTCCAAAGGCGGCCCTGTGTGAGTCTCCTTCTCCGTTCCACATCCAGACTCATGTATTATGAAAATGAGTCATAGCCCATCGTACTGATCGGGGCGAGGCAGATGCCGGGTATCCGTGAAGCCAAGCAGTGGCTCTAGTGCCGTTGATACAGCTCGAAGCCGGCTGATCAAAGTCATCAGGCAAAGTCCGTTGATCGCAAGGAATGCAACCAAGGCAATACCAATCCACCACGGTGAGGTTAAACGATTTGTGCTTGGGGTGCACACTCCATCTGCTTCAAGCGAAACTTTACTTTGCTCCTCTTGCTCCTCTTCTTCGGTTCTTTGTGCGAGCGGGGTATATTCTTTGTTCATCTGGTTGAATGTTACGATACTGCTGCTGCGATAATCGCGTGTACCGTCTGTCAGCCGCTAGAATAGTATGTGTTGTATTTTTTAGGCTTACCTAGTGCTCGTCAAGTGACAGTTTTAGGACGGAATAGATGGACGGGGTATTTATGCGGCTGAGAAGTTGGCCTGTGTCATACTTTATTCCACAACCTTGTATATCAAAAAGTTCATAGTTACTCACAGCCTTCAATAAGTGCGCCGACAAACTGCCATCGTGCCATCTGATGTCGTGCCTTCCTGGGAGTTGCCATGCTTGATTGCCGTTAGTTTAACTGAACGTGCGCGGCACAGCATCTCACCGCAGCAGAGATTACTGCATTCATTTCGCACGGGAATGAGCCCTGCTTGGAAGACTGATGGACCTACTTATCAAGGCAATATGTTACTCCTGGGTAAGATTTCATCTTAACTTGGAATACTTTATCTGGCGAACGTTTATCCTGGGAGGACTGATCTTGTGCACAGTATCATTATGGCCAAATTATGGCACTGCTCCACACCATGGTCCTCACCGGATCAGTCATCTGGGAATTGACAACAGCACTGTCCGTCAGATATAGCAATGGACGCACAGCAGTTCAATTTCGGCACCGCACGACGCGGCCACTATATGTGCATCAGTTCACAGAAGCCCGTTGCATATGAACTGTTTCTGCCGTACCTAAAGTCATAATGTCTTACCCGCGACGTCTTCAGCATACTTCTCCAGTACCAAGGTGGTCTTTGCGGGACCCCTCTAATGTCGTCTCCGCTTGCATTTCCGTTCTTGTCTTGGTCACGATAGTCAATGTGATGTTTACATTGCACAGTATTTCTGTTCTCAGCGAGCTCCTCCCCCAAGCTCCTCACGTTCACAGTACGTCCACTGTGTGCTTTTTACCATTTTAAGCGTGAAATTGACCTGTCCATCTCGTTCACAGCATATGTCGGTGACGATCACCCCTCCCAGCTGCCGCTGGACCTGCCATCTGTCGGTCTCGAACTCGAGAGCGGCGATGGTCACTTTTCATTATACGATGATGATGACTGGGGCACGCTTTTCCCCTCAGACGGGTTTGTCGCTCTCGGCCCTAATAACCGCACATTCCTGGTCTCTCTCTACCATCAATTTCACTGCCTAGATATCATCCGCGTTGGCTATGTCGTGAATCGTACGCACGCTGCAGAGCATATCCAGCACTGCTTGCGATATTTACGGCAGGCATTGCTGTGCCATGCTGACACCACACTGGAAGTGGATATTCCCCAGATATCCCCAGAGGATGGGAAGTTGTATCACACTGCGAACGGGGTGGGTTCGGTTCACAGATGTAGGGATTGGACGGTACTGCGGCAGTACATGCTAGAGCACCCGAGCATACCGTTTGAATGAGGGGGTGGGTGCCATATGCACGATGTTCTTGCAATGCCAGATTGATATTTTTAATAGCTAGATACGTCAAAGATTCGTCGTAATTAATTTCTGGAGTGTGTATGTCCAAATACACTACTACTGCAACAAGCTTCAAGATGTTTTCGGTACGTATGTCCAAATACACCACTACCACAAGCTTCAAGATGTTTTCGGTACGCGTGTCAAGGTGTTATACAGGCGAAGAACTTTCGTAAGCGCTGGTAGGCGCCAACTCGACATCTGCAATCTCGATCTCGTCGTGTCCCTTCATGTGGGTGAGATCGAAGTCTTTCATCCGAATATCCATATCGGTATCGGCCATACTGTGTTCAACAGTGAACTGGGTACCCGAAGTGCCTGTCTCTTCCCCACGGCGCGCAATCCATTCAATACGAGTGGATGTTATTGCCTTGGTGGTATGCTCTGATGAAATTCCCAAACCAACCCGAATAATAATGAGGGTAGGTGCGATGCCCTATAATGGATGCGTAAGTAAGCAATGAGCGGAAATTAGAAAAGGATAAATTTGGGTCCTACTCACGTATATCTGGGTGGCAATCACCGCCACGATGCCTAGTGCGGGGTGTTGGATCGCGAAGAGGACGACAAACACGAATTGTATTATAAGATAGAGGGCACCACTTTCGATGATGAGCATCATCGCACGATGGGAGGCACCTTGACCGATGACCACAGGCGATTCCTTCACAACATGAGAGGATATCCAGATGCGGTAAACTATGAGAGAGGTGACGACGACATTGGTGGCGAGGGGCAGGATATATCCTGCGAGCCCCAGCGTTGCTACAGCGGGCGGAGGGGCGGGCGAGGTAGGGTCTGTGACGATGATGAGGTGGAGTACCTCCATTATACAACCTATTCGATTTGGTCATTGACTGGTTGATTAGTCGAAGTGAGACGCCGTACCGAAGCCAGCGAAGGCAGAAAGAAGGGGAAGTATGACTACATAGTAGTTCTTACCCCAAAGCATCCAGCAGCGGTAGACGAGAACCAGGTCACCGACGAGATCTGTGAACGAGATAAGGAAATCTGCGCCCATAAGACCAGGAGTCTCCGCGGCAAAACCATCGACTCCTGTTGACTCCTATTCAGAAAACTAGAATGAGGATATGTATTTTCTAACGATTTGATAGGGAAACCCACGAGAGTTTTATAAAAATGATTGAATTCGAGGGCAAAATGTGCAGTGCAGCAGAAAAAGAGCAAACAGTTGGCAAAAACAACAGGGCTACTAAGGTTTGGCGAACGTTGTTTCTGACCCAAGACTATCCACGAGATAACGAAAAGAATGCAGTAGCTGCCTGCAGTTGTAGGTAAGCACTTTGTGAAAAACGTCGGAGGTTGTTGAGTCTCTCACCATACAAGACTGCCTCACAACCAAAGCCAATCAAAGCTGGTAAATCAGCTGGGGAGCCTGACATTGCATGTAACAGCCTCGATAACGATGAACGGGTATTATGTTGGTATGATGATGCTGGCGGTGGTCAACGAAGGGAACGCGCAGCAGCCTGAGGGTACGGAAAGAATGTTTCATTCTGACGATCAGACCGGGAACCTCGTGAGATGCGGGCTGCCGGATGCACTGAATTATTAATATTGAAGCACTGAAAAAGGCTAAGAAGGCCAGACGAGCACGCTGCTCTGAACCTTCCTACTTCCAATTCAAACTCCGCGGCTTTGTCACACCAGCCTACGCAAGAACTAGGCAGGCAAAACCAAAGACCAGTACTAGTCGTAGGATCACATTTGTTGAACTCACTAGTTACTGACTATTCTCAGTTTACTACAACCACAAAGTCTTTGTGAATCGCGGGAGACTCACACCGAGCTCATCAGGTGCCAATCTTTGCAGTCACATGGCAACGTTTGATGGCCATCGCGGAGCCTTTTTTGGTTCATGGCCTTAATCCTCCTTCGTCCTCTCATGGCTCTTCTGAGAGTCTGCGGGTCGACCATCTTCGCTTTCATTATATGGAGGCTCATTAAACGTCTTCGTGCTCCAAAATCTCCTCTCGCTCACATCCGAGGACCAAAGAAAGAGCACTGGCTGAAAGGTAGATGCGCTTCTATGGCGATACCACGCATTAATCTTAATACGTGTCAGGCAATTATCACCGTATATTCCAAGATGGTCTGCAGTATAACCTTGATTTGGTGCAGCAATACGGCGGGGCAGTCAGGGTTTATGCCCTTCTTGGGGTGAAAACCCTCATTTTGGACCTGTTATGTCTACTTAACCCCAATCTCTCCAGCAAGAGCAACTATACATATCAGATCCACTTGCTCTGCATCACATCATTGTGAAAGAGCAACATGTCTACGAGGAGACCGATATGTTCATCATGTAAGTTTGACAAGTGCTTACGCAGCTGCAGTGCGTAAGCTGATGTTCCCGCCGCCTGATAGGGGCAATCGACTCATCTTTGGCGAAGGCCTTATAGCTACTCTTGGTGAGTGCACAGAAGACTTACTTAACAGAGCGTGTGTATATCATCCTATTTGAAAGGCGAACAACACAGGAAGCAGCGCAAGATGCTAAATCCAGTATTTTCTCTCGCAAATATGCGTGATCTCCTTCCTATAATTCAGCCTATCGCTGATCAACTACGCACCATCTTGAATGCAAAAATTCCAGCTGATGGCTGTAAGTTGCGCAAATTCCGTTCAATTACCGTATGTTTCATCTAGTTATTTATAGCGGTTGTGGAGGTCAACTTACTTCCGTGGTTATCGAGAGGGGCGCTGGAATACATATGTCAAGCGGCGCTCGGACACTCATTTGATACACTTGACCCAACAAAAGAAAACGAATACGTGGAAGCCATCAGGACACTTGCGTTTGTAATTCGTTTGTTCCCGCGAGCATTTCTAAAATGAATGCTGACAGACCGTCAACTCTTCGCCTAATCTTCCTCCGCCCGTTTATTCCAATGATCGTGCGACGATTTTCCTTGTATTGGAGGAACAAGATGATGGATTGGATGCCGAGTGACGCATTAAAAAACC